>JAOPHQ010002922.1:0-82478 GCA_030340625.1 Merluccius polli
GTACAACTGCTAAATTGCTTTTGTTACATGTGTGCATCTGCATTGAAAGCACTGGTTTTAAAAGCCAGGTACAGCTAATGCAGCAGGGGTTTAAATGACAGCGCCGCCTGCAGGCTCAGTAATATCACGAAGTCTCTGGACTGTACAGAAAACGTGCTACTACTGCTATTAACGATTCGTCGTTAAAAACAGCAACATGTTCAAACTAAAGCCAGGCTCTCCTGCAACACGCAAACCGTTTGCATTTCATTTCTAGATTTCCAAACGGCTAGCGACGGCTATTGTTAGGTTGGCCCAGCCGCATTCCCGTCACCTACCGACAAGAAAGTCCGTTATTCCTTCATTGGGCGATTCCTGCGGTGCTTTCCTCTTACTCATGGTCGGTTTTTTGTTCACCTAAATGTACTTAAAGATGTACTTAAGGAATGTGCTTCAGTGGTTTGATGATAATGGTTCAGTTGTCTTGGTTGCTAACACAACCTAGCCCGTTTCAGACGAAACAATGAGAGGGCTGTGATTGGTGGACGGACTTCCGCATACGTAAGACGTCCGTTTAGTACGTCAATTCCGTTTTCTACAAATCATTCAAGGCAACGTCACAACAATGAAACATAGTTATTTCAAAGATGTTCACTCTAGAAATGAAATGAATGATGAAATGAAATTAACTGTGATAGTTTATTTGGCTGTGATGAGCGGCTTTCTATTAAAATAACACGTGTAGTAAACAATAATAAGACAATATCCATAAAACCTTTATCTAATTATTCACATCAAGCTAAACAAAGTCACCTGATTAAGAACTGCAGTGTAATGCATTTGTACTTCTAATCATAATCCAGTCAAAACATTTTAACTGAATGGTCTATATTCCAAATTCATTTGGATTCACAATACATACAATCACTATTGTGCAAATAAACTCTTTATAATGCATCTTAACAATGTACCATTTCTGCCAAGGTAATATCTCATGTTGCTGGCAATGAAATGCTTCAAAACTTTTTTGGCAGCAGTAGGATTTCACTCTAAATAGCACGCTGAAGAGACTGGGGACTTCAACAGCAAATTAAATGTATGCTTAAGCACATACATATTTAGACAGCATAAAAATAATCCAGGACCTTCAAATCATACATTTGACTAATTCTCTTAATTCAAAAATAATTAAGAATAAAAAAATATGCATAGCAAAAGCAAGATAAATTTAACTTCAATGCAAAATTATATACAACTATGCTACTACAGTGATCCAATGCAGTACTAATACTGAACCAGTATACCAGTACTATGAATTTGTTTTGATGTATACTTTGTCCCTGGAAAATATTTTGATGGCCTCCTCCATTTCAGACAGCCTGCGATCAAGCTGAGTGCGACGGGAACAAATACTCAGAGTATCCGCCCTGACCGGAAGAGACAGCAGTTCCTTCACCAGGGACTGGTGGCCTAAGGAGAAATATAGAGTTAGTGAGCTAGGACAGAGGACTGAGAGGCCTGGTAAGCATCATTCTTGTTGTTTTCCACCTTCACCTTCATATAGAAAAGCATGATGGGATGTAAAATGAGATTGCTGGCTTAGAAACATATATATAGCCCCCCAACAGTGCATAGTTTGCATAGTTTGATCGTTTAGTTCATGTTATTTTGGATGATAACGTTTAATTTTTTCCTTGTAACAAGGAGAGAGGTAGTGGCAAGTAAATCATAGTTCTCATAGTAGAACTAAATACAAGCTGAGGACATACTCTCTTTGAGTGACTGCAGCGTATCCTGTCTCTCCTTCTCCGTCATCAACGTGTGACCGGCAGGGATGGTTGGATCCGGTGCATTTTTCCTCCTCTCCTCCTTCTCTTTACGCCACTGTTCCTTCCTCTCCTCCAGACTGAACACATTAGTGTTTTAGTGTGATTACAAAAACAAATAAAAAGGATGCCAAAACATATCAGGTATTAAAGTAAAGGTTACTTGGAGCCGAACCATACTCACTACTGAGGCACCTGTCCCTTCACTGCGCTGGGGATGGGCTTTTCTTTGAGGTTAGTCAGGGACTGGGACCGACGCAGCACTGCCTTCCCTGCGGCTCTTGCATTGTGTCTGATGAAGTCCACACTTTTCCCCTGGATTTCTAACTGTAAAGATGTAGTATTGAATCAAAGCAAAGCATGTCACGATGCTAATCGACGCGTCTATTTTGGTGCAAATGATCTTTTTTACCGGTTGGTTCTCATCGCCTGCATTTCTGCGAGAGTCTGGGAGTCGCAGAGCAGACACCGAAGCGCTGCGATGTATCCCGGCGGGTCCGGCAGATACACAACTAGAGTGGGCCCTCAGAAATTTCTGACACTGTGGCTTCGGAGAGGAGCCAGATTCCTGCACATGTAGGAGTCGAGTTGATTAAATGTAAAAAAAACACAACACGTTATTTTAAAACAAAAATCCCAAAGCCCATACAGATGAGCGTACCTGTAGCTGGGCCATCACCCTGGACGGGATGTTGTGGTATTTTGAGGGACTCCAGAGAGCCTTGACTGGGACAGGCTGGGAGTGCACTCGGACGGCCTCCTGCTCTTTGCAGCGCTTCTGGATCTCCCTGAGTCTCCGTACGTTCTCCTTTCCATAATCACGCATACACTGTTCTGAGGGAAGGGACACCCAAAGGTCAAAACGACTGTGGAAATAACATTGAATTAAAACTTTAATCATTTTAAGTGTGCAGTCACAGACCTGACACAATCATTATCGATTCGTTACTGATTCATTGAACTTCTCAACACAATGATTTTAACGACAGCGTTGTGAGCACACACCAGACAGCGGCATGCAGTGGGGGGGTCGGACAAAAGAGTAATAAACTAGAAAGACACAAAAGACCAGATCAACACCGACGAGGATGACGCACATACTTTGTTTAGGGGTGCTTGGGCTGAAGGAGACCCCCTCTGGTTTAAGCAGCGCCCCCACTACGCCCCTCTGTCCCCGCTCCAGGATGTGGGTGGCACCGGGACCGATGCGTGGAGGGTGTGGGGGGTCACGACAGCTGTAGCACTCGGGGTGGAGCCCGGGGTCAGGGGCCAGGGGCCCCGAGAGCAGCGCCATGGTCCCATCACCGTGTCCTTCTAACCGGCCCCGAGCTGGAACAGGAGGAACAATGGGAACAAGAGGAACAAGAGGAACAAGAGGAACATGAGGAACAAGAGGAACATGAGGAACAAGAGGAACAAGAGAACAGGAGGAACATGAGGAACATGAGGAACAAGAGAACAGGAGGAACATGAGGAACAATGGGAACAAGAGGAACATGAGGAACAAGAGGAACATGAGGAACAAGAGGAACAAGAGAACAGGAGGAACATGAGGAACATGAGGAACATGAGGAACAAGAGGAACAAGAGAACAGGAGGAACATGAGGAACATGAGGAACATGAGGAACAAGAGAACAGGAGGAACATGAGGAACAATGGGAACAAGAGGAACATGAGGAACAAGAGAACAGGAGGAACATGAGGAACAAGAGGAACAAGAGAACAGGAGGAACATGAGGAACAAGAGAACAGGAGGAACATGAGGAACAAGGGGAACAAGTGTATTGAAATTGTAAGGGTGGTCATTTGGTCCAATCCACACCAACGTGGTTTTAGGGTGGTCTGTCTTACCAGAAGCAGGCCGTCGGTAGTACTCGGGGAAAAGCGATGGGTCTGGGGGGATAGGCCCAGATATTCTCGAAGGTCCTTCGCACGTCATGAAGCTAAAGAAAACGACAATGTTAGTGGTTAAACATAGCATACTTAAGACACTTGTGGCTTTTGTGTACTTCGCGTTTGTCGTTACATAACGCAGCCCGGCTAGGCCTACGTGTTGCAACGACAGCCCGTATCCTTGAAACCCTCAGCGACGTCGTTTAACGTCTAACGTGCCAGCAGTCTGGTACACGTGTGTGTTTTTTTAACTAACGGGAATAAACGGTGTTACCTGTTATAACTTCACTTCACTTCAGGACGGACCGGAGCGGAGAGCTTGTTTGTCTACGCAGGTTGATGACGCGGTGGCGTCAACAGCACCTGCAGGATCCGTCACCTATGGAAACGGCCCAGAAGTAATGGATGTGGGATGTGAACCTCCGACCTCCGCTAGGGGTCAACACGTATGTTATATGTTATAATGTGACACGAGTCCACGTCTTGGCGAAAAACATAACACTGTTGATGAAATAGTGACATTATTGGCAACACCACAGGCTAGCAGTACGATAGTACTAATGCTGTAATCCTGCTCCACTGCGGCGCCATGTTAACAGATTGCCCTCTGGTGGTGGATTAGTGTCATGAAATAATAGCGTGCTACTATTATATAATTGCTTTAATAAAATATTAACAACAACAATAATAATAATTTAGAATATATTTTTTTATTATATAATTATTCCATTCATATTAAATTAGGGTTATAAAACTGTAGGTGAGCTGTGTATAAACATAGATAAAATGTGTACGTATGATATTTAAATGAATTCAGCTCAATTTTTTTAAAAATACGCTAATTTATATGCTCACGATAAGATTCCGTTTGACAAAAATATTTATTTAATCAATAACTATGAAAACCACAGCATAATAAAATAATTTGCTAGGTTTACTGGGACGACAAGCGGAGAACACGCCCCCTGGAGCCATGTTTGGCGCATGCGCAGACCGCGACCGTTTCTCCTTCACTGTGCCCCGTAGCGCGATACAGCACGTCGTGAAACAGCGCACCTCCTCATCATTAAAGGTATGTTTTCTATATTTCCATATTATTCATATACGATGTAAGGGTGGTGTCGACATCCGTGCACGGAGTACTCAAAGGGAATAGCTTTATAGTCGGTTTAGATGACGTGAAGTGTGAGAGAGAAAGGAAAGTCAGCTGTGTGTGTGTGTGTGTCATAGGCTGCAACGCAAAGTCGAGGCTGGTCGCTCCTGTCTCACGTGTTGGTTTAATAATGTGGATACAGTAAAGCCACAGTCTCCGTTTTAGCAGCAGACATGGGGACCATCAGGTGCTAGTCTAGATGGGGGACGTGGTCTGGATCATCTAATATTCAGATGGACGAGACGACTGCGCAATCACCAGATGGTTGTTGTCTTGGGGGGGGGGGGGGGGGAAAGGGTGGCTTCCTACATCTACACCTACATCCACAACTACATCTACACCTACACCTACATCTACATCCACAACTACATCTACACCTACATCCACATCTACACCTACATCTACACCTACATCCACATCTACATCTACACCTACATCCACATCTACATCTACACCTACACCTACATCCACATCTACATCCACAACTACATCTACACCTACATCCACATCTACATCTACATCCACATCTACATCCACATTCTACATCTACACCTACATCCACATCTACATCTACACCTACATCCACATCTACACCTACATCCACACCTACATCCACATCTACACCCACATCTACACCTACACCTACATCTACATCCACATCTACACCTACATCCACATCTACACCTACATCCACATCTACATCCACATCTACATCTACACCCACATCTACACCTACATCCACACCTACACCTACATCAGGGAAACGTTCAACGGAGAGCAGTAACATATGCATTTAGAGGCAATAACGATGAGGTAATGAAGTCCCCCCCCCCCCCCCCCCCCCCCCCCCCCCCGCTGCGAGGTCCGGGTCCATGTGCCTATCCATAGGGTCAGTCCATAAGGTTGTTATGTGTGTGTTTTGCAGCTCAGAGTCCAGCCCCTATAGAAACCATAGGCCCCCTGCTGCCATAGGCGTCACAGGGAATATGGCTTGAACTGGGACCTTAATGGTAGTAAAATATGGTCTGTATAGGAAACATTTGCGAATAAGATTAAAACCTTAACCTGCACAAAGTTGTGAAATCATTTCTCGATGTCCTGTTCCCAGTCTAGATTGATAATGTAATAGAAGACATAAGTGATTAAACAAAAAACAACTATTGTTGCTCTCCACATTTACCAGACAGAAGTAGTCCTGAGAGGCCCAGCGCTGTACATTCAGTGCAGCATTCTGGGTGTAACTTGACTAGTCTTGACCTTGCTTAACATTTGGCCTATTTTCCACCTTGTGTGCCGTGGTAGCGTAATGATATGTCCATGCACATAAGTGTGTACTGTTCTAGCAAAGTGCCAAACTGTCAAAAGTCAAATGCATTTTCTTGACTAATAACAGGTTGACTCACTGGGTGTTTTAATGACCTCTGCTATTGCATAATATTTTCCATGTTGCAGAACGAGTAATGAGAAGCAGGCGTTTTGAATCGGATGACAGTTGAATACATTTTTGAGTCGTGAATCTTCTATTGTATCGGTTAAAGTTTTCAGGAAATTTCAACAGACAATTTAAGAGTCTGAATGGGGAAACGAGCCACCATTTTGAACACCACTGGTCACAAGGGAGAACGTATCAAGTTCACCTGCACTAAAAATAGCTAAAGGGTGCCGTTGGACTACAGTACGGACGCCAGACTCGTGGAGGTGGTGAACGTAACCGTAGCGGGAGGGTGGCGCTGTCGCCTGTATGAAAGAGATTGAGATAACTGGGAAAGACGTTGCAGGAGAGACAAGGTCAGCACAATAGCTCGCCTAGCAGGCTGTCACTCAGCAGAGAGGTCACACCGGGACCACGCTACAGCGCATGGTTTAAGAGGCCCCCCCCCCCTGATAATAAAATATTATACAGTATTTATTTTATTAGCGATGCACTTCATGAATAAAGGCCTGGCATACAGGGTTAGGTGCACATCTAGTGCACAAAGTACATGCATTCACCAACCGATCAGTCACTGTTATATTACATGCGTGTTGCAATAGTCCACCAGAGCCCAGCGAGATAAGAGGGCAGTTGTCACAAAGAGCTTTTGAGCGAAGGACTCAATTAGGAGGACACTCCTCCATGTCCTAAATATGTCCTAAACACACACAGTAAGTAGTGATTACACCGGGAGCCCACATCAGACGTGCGTGTGATAACGACGACCGATGCTAAGACTGCTTTCTCCATGCTTCCCATAGTCCCTCCCGTAAAAGAAAGAGAGTCATGGCTGAGAAATGCCTGCCGGAGCAAAAGCCGGACACGGGCGAGAAGCAGGGGGAGAGCAAAGGCCACTGTGGGACATGTGCACACCGCCCGCCTCCCCCGGGCCACGGTGAGTGGAGGGCCGGGGGGGGGGGGGGGGGGAGCCCTGGGACGGGTCATCAGGGTCCTCGGATCGCGCCTTGCGCTTCGTTGAGCCAGGCCAGCGTGATTCCCATTCATAACGGGTGAGGAGTTGGACAGCGCCGGGAAGAGAGCGCTGGGAATGACCTCTCGCGGAAAGAGAAACACCACTTCAGAGTTACGGTTGGAGACGGTGGTTGGTGACCGCCGAGAGTCACCTACCAGTGACCTACCAAAACTCACACACACACACACACACACACACACACACACACACACACACACACACACACACACACACACACACACACACACACACACACACACACACACCTTCATGCAATGAGAGCCCTGGGGGACCCTGATGACAGTACGAAGCTTAGTGTGCGGTGCGATGCAGAAGAAATTGCTGACTAACCAAACGTGCTGTGCTTGTGTTGGTGTTGCAGTGTGGGCTGACGCCTCTCTGCCCCCCGTGTTTTTTTACATAGTGATGCTAACGTTCAGTATTAGCATCGCTGTTGGCCCACTGCATAACAGCGTTTCCCTTAGAGAGTGCATTTGATTAAGTGAACCACTTCTGGTCTGTTGCTAAGTGGCTTGGGAGACATTTTGTGGGTACCATCCTGTTCAGATCAGAGTTATTGTTAACTCTCCAGCGATGGCGTCACCCATCTATTGATTTTTAGTTTGGTTTGACGGTTTTTATTTTGACCCGGAAACATTATTGGGACACTCTGGAAACAATGCTTTGTGTGCGAGCCGATAGCTGTGAATAATTTATTGTTTATTGTTTGTCGTCTTTTTGTTTGTCTTTTTGTTTGTCTTTCTAGACTTGAGTGCCCTCAAGTCTAGAGGATTGTACGCATTCGTCACGTGTTTCTTATGAAGGGAATCGTGTTTATGGGTGTGTTTATTCATTGCACTATAAATAGGATTTTGAAGTGTTGCCTTTTTCTTGTCTCCACAGGCACAATGGCCGTCCCTCCTGCGTATTCAGACCTTGGGAAATCTGCCAAAGATATCTTCAGCAAGGGCTATGGTAAAATAGTCAATTATTTATTTATTTATTGAATCATGCATAGGCGTTGCAGGCCTTCATAACTGGCTTCTAGTTTTCATTATTGATTTGGAAAGTTTTGCAATGAGTTTTTTTTGTGCTTAGTGCGTGAACTAACTAGAACATCTGTAATTAACTTACAGCAATGGAAAGGGTATTTTGGTCCACGTTTTAGACATTTCTTCACCCTAAACCCGACATCTAAAAAGAAAATTCAATCTCTTTTTCAGGCTTTGGAGTTGTTAAACTGGACGTGAAGACCAAGTCTCAGAGTGGAGTTGTAAGTCTTGCGTGTGTTTTCATCTCTTCTTCTCGACTGGCCTGCAGTCCAAGTGGCTGACTCACTGTGTGGTCGCATGCCGATGTCTGTTGTGTGATCTACACTAAGTCTGTCAGTCTTAAGGTTAGGGAAATGTTCCTGTCTGTTGAACCAGCAGGCTGCCCTTTCTTGCTCACTCTCACAACCAAGAACATTGCTATCCATCAGTATAAAGTGATGGCATCAAGCTTTTTATTTTTCAAAGGATTTTTCTCATTGTCCTGCTGGAATAGTCAATTCTATCCAAATATGTACTTGATAAAGTTTTCCTAACTTTTATCTTTCTCCCTTTTTCTGCTTTCTCTATGGATATGGTTTCTTTCAGATGGTAAGAGTGTGTGTGCGTGGCTGTGTGTGTGCGTGTCCTCACTGAAGGGTGAACTGGTGATAGCGGTTGTGTTTATATGTATGTATGTGTGTGTGGCCTTTTCCTTTGCAGCAGTAGTTCCTATAGCTGTCACTCGCTGGTCTCCTGTCACAGACCCACCTGCCCTGTCGTAGCCTCTCCCACGCCCCTCTGCCATCCTTCATCGATACAATAAGAGAAAGCCGTTGGCTTGAAATCAAAGTTGGAGAGTTATTTTTTTAATGAAATAAGAACACACTCAGAGAAGGATGGAAAAGCAGGCTGGCTATGGAGATGCTTCTTCCCCTTCGTTCCTTTGTTTTCCTTTTACTCCGCTTCCGGTTTCCACAGCTGTGCTTTCCTAATGCCACGATAGCAATAACCCCCCCCCCCCCCCCCCATGTGGCTTCCTGTGTCCTCCTCCCATGTTGTTAATATTTTGGTTTTTATGATTATTATTCATGTTGTAATCCCGGTGTCTCTCCTCCTCCTGCAGGAGTTTGCCACGTCTGGCTCCAACAACACAGACACCGGGAAGTCTGGGGGCCACCTGGAGACCAAGTACAAGGTGAAGGACCTGGGCCTGAGCTTCAACCAGAAGTGGAACACTGACAACACCCTGACCACGGAGATCAGCTTGGAGGACCAGGTGAGACCAGGAGCACCCACCTCATGGTCTGCTCTATCTTTTGTAGTTTTTATTCAACTGGTTGTTGACTCAAAACCCTTGGTATGTTGCTAAGCGTTTTAGTGTCAATACCTGAACAAAGATATTATTGTTATTGTGTAGCATCCAATTAGACGAGCCTAGCCAGGTATAAAACATGACATTTTACATGAATTTCAGAAAGTATAATTTAAAAATGTATTTAAATGAAAAAATAAATGGTTAGGTTAACCATTTATTTGTGTCTGGGTTTGTAGCTAGCACTGGGCCTGAAGCTGGGTTTGGACACATCGTTTGTTCCCAACACCGGGTAAGATCGAAATCAGAAGATTATATCACAAAGATAATATGACAAAATATAAGATAAGATATAAAAAAAGGATGATCTTCTGCCATCACAAATGACCTTCCTTACCCGTCCTGCAGCAAGAAGAGTGCCAAGCTGAAGACCAGCTACAAGCGGGAGTTGGTCAACGTCGGCTGCGACCTGGACTTCGACATGTCCGGCCCCACCGTCCATGCGGCCGCCGTGCTGGGCTACGAGGGCTGGCTGGCGGGCTACCAGATCGCCTTTGACACGGCAAAGTCCAAACTGGCCAAGAACAACTTTGCCGTGGGCTACAAGGCCGGAGACTTCCAGCTTCACACCAACGTGTGAGTATGAGAAGCGGAGGGAGAGAGATTCAGTAGGCAGGAATGTAAAGATGACACAATTCAATATGAAATGTCAAAAGACAACAAAACATTTGAAATGAAATCAGTGACACAGAAATATAAATGGTAAATGGACTGCATTTATATAGCGCTAGGCGTCTTGCTCAGGGACACCTCGACACTTAGTTAGGAGGAGACGGGGATTGAACCAGCGAGCTTCCGGTTGCCAGACAACCCGCTATACCTCCTGGGCCGCTGCTGCACGCTACAGAAGGAATGTTGAAACGCAGAACTGCGTTTTGACGTATTAATCATATTGTATTTCAGTAACGACGGGACAGAGTTTGGCGGGTCCATTTACCAAAAGGTGAACAGCAATTTGGAGATGGCGATCAACCTGGCCTGGACCGCCGGCAGCAACAACACGCGCTTTGAGATCGGAGGCAAACACCAGCTGGACAAGGACACCTCCCTGTCTGTAAGCATCGAGACACATTGATATGGACTTTATGGATCCCCAGGGGAATATTTGTCACAGCAGCCGACGCAGTAGATATTAGGTATTAAAGGTGCTGTAGGTGAGGGAGAGAGCAGAAGAGAGCAAAATGTTGAAACTTGGCAAGCAACAAAAATGTCCCCTTGCTCTCTGCTCCCTCCCTCCCTCCCTCCCTCCCTCTCTGCTCCCTCGCTCCCCACATTTCTCCACCATTTCACTCATAGCTGACGGATGGCTATGGCATTTCTAACAAAGTACACTCAAATAAAAGCTCAATTAAATCACACCTACATCACCTTTAACATTAGATTCCTCTTTTTGTACCAGAATATGATGGTGTAACATACAAGGTTGTAAAGATTGTATTCCCCTCCTCACAGGCCAAAGTGAACAACGCCTGTCTGGTTGGAGTAGGCTACACACAAACACTCAGGCCAGGTGAGTCCAGTTTCTTATCTGTCTAGAGATGCTACTGTCAAATTTACAAACACTGAACACTAGGGCTGGGTGATGTGGCCAAAATCAGATATAATCAAGATATATTTTCCACTTTTTATATTTATCACTTTATTGTAATGCAGCCTTTAAAACCAGGAAAAGACAACACTCATGCCATAGCACGATATTACGATATCCATAATCTAAGACGCCGTCTAGTCTCGCGATGTATTGCCCAGCCCTAACCGAACGCAGGAAACTCACCGCAGCTTCCTTTTCTGCAGGAGTGAAACTCACCCTCTCAGGTCTGATTGACGGGAAGAACTTCAACGCCGGAGGGCACAAGGTCGGCATGGGTTTCGAACTCGAGGCATAAGAATTTGAATGGGTAAAAAAAGACGAATAAAAAAAGAGAAGGATGCAATGTTTCAGAATAATAAGCCAATACCCTAAATGCAATGAAACCGAAGAATCCCCCCCCCCCCCCCCCCCCAACACACACCCGCATTTATTTGCCTTATCCTATAACAATCTAAGATGTAGGAGACCCAGTGCTGAATTAGGAGTTAATCTGTATTTGATTTGATGATTTGATACAGCAGATGACGGCTGTGGATATCATGGTCCTCCCATGTATCACCCAGTTGATATGAAGCACCTTTTTAATGGGCCGTCGCCTCCCTTTGCCTAAAAAAAAAAATATATATATATAGGATATACAAAAAACATAGATTAATTTGTTTAACATAACACAGACAATAAAAAGGTATATCAGATTTTCGAAGTCGGTGCCTTTAAATCCAAGGGGGGGGGGGGGGGGGGGTGGTTAGTTAAATCTGTACACTTCCAGAACAACGGCAGGTTCACTATAGAAAAGTACTTTGAAAGGGATGCAATATGAGTTGGAGTAAACAGAACTGACGGAGACAAATTGGTTTCGTTTGACAAAACACTTCAATATTTAGATGTCCAGCATTGTGAACAGTTCCACTGTGTACCTACAGTTGCCTAAAAACCTCTATGTTTCAGGTCAGTAAAGATTGCTAAGATCTGCCATCTATTTGTTTGGTCTGTTCTTGTTAGTCCTGTACCTGTTCTCTTGCTCTGTAACTTTGTCTGGGCCTTTCTTTGGATTTGTGAGAAAAATCACCAGTCAGGACCTTAACCTGATTTATTGAATTCATTTAATAAAGAATGTAAAATACCAACTTTATCAGTGGTAATCTTTTTTTAACCGGCTCAAAATCTTTTTTTTTAATAAATATATTTTCTATCCAATATCTACACAAAAAGGATTAAAAAAACAAACAAATTAATCAGATTAAATGTATGTCCACTTGGAACAAAACCTTGTATTCACAAGTTTACACCATCAAAACCAAGTATGGAAATGTATCTTAAATGTATTTTAGCATTGCATAGAAATCACAACACAATGAGCAATAAAACATCATTAAACATCATCAATAAAACTATCGTTTATACATTTAATCAGTTAATACAGCCTCTTGAACTAAACCAGAGCAGAGATGTTATTTTTGTCATCTGTGTAGTTTGACTTGAGACTATGACCGCTGTGGAAAGGGTTGTGCAGCATTGCAGAAGCAAAATGTAAGCCTTAACGATGCACAGAAGAATCAAAATATACATGGCAATGAGTGGCACCTGAGATTTTACAACATTTGGTATAAAAGATAACAGCCAAGCAAGAAACGGTACAAAAACAGTACAAATATGTAACATCTTGACAATGACAGTCAACACAATATATCCATACTGGAAAAGGTTTCCAAATAATTCAACTAAATACAAGATTAAGGGAAAGATTAAGACATCCTGATGAAACACCAATTTACACACTTGTCTCCCAGGTATTCACATACAATCTGTTCTGTGAACTATATCTATATATATCTATATATCTATCTATATATATATATTATAGATTGTTTGCACTGTCTCCAAATATTCATTACACATGTACACTGCATTTATGTACCTTTTAGAGATAAATGTACTACGGCAGTATACTTTGCGCAATACTTGACATATTGGCAAACAAAAGTTTCCTCGGTCAACATTGGCATTGAGGACGTCGGTTTGGTCATTTGCTGATCTCAGAGCGAACATGGCTGGCAACCGACCGAGGCTGATCATCATCATCGTCTCCATTTATCTAATCTGGGATCCAGCGGTCCTACTATGTTATAGCAGAACTACTGATCCAGCGGTCCTACTATGTTATAGCAGAACTACTGATCCAGCGGTCCTACTATGTTACAGCAGAACTACTGATCCAGCGGTCCTACTATGTTATAGCAGAACTACTGATCCAGCGGTCCTACTATGTTATAGCAGAACTACTGATCCAGCGGTCCTACTATGTTATAGCAGAACTACTGATCCAGCGGTCCTACTATGTTATAGCAGAACTACTGATCCAGCGGTCCTACTATGTTATAGCAGAACTACTGATCCAGCGGTCCTACTATGTTATAGCAGAACTACTGATCCAGCGGTCCTACTATGGTATAGCAGAACTACTGATCCGGCGGTCCTACTATGTTATAGCAGAACTACTGATCCGGCGGTCCTACTATGTTATAGCAGAACTACTGATCCGGCGGTCCTACTATGTTATAGCAGAACTACTGATCCGGCGGTCCTACTATGTTATAGCAGAACTACTGATCCAGCGGTCCTACTATGTTATAGCAGAACTACTGATCCAGCGGTCCTACTATGTTATAGCAGAACTTCTGGGGGGCACTGGACGGCACAGAGCCTGGGCCAAAAACCAACCACTGCAAGGGGCGGAGTTACGCCTTGTTTCCTGTTTCGTTATGAAGATATTCAATTCGACTGAAGAGAAATTCATTTGCGCAAGTGGATGAAGCCTTCAGAAGGGGATTTAAAGTATTTTCTACAGTGGCCAGTCTACACAGTGTTGATTTGAAACCTTTACAGACACGTAACAGTACACTCCAGCTGGCCGAGTTTGTGTTTGCGCTTACAAATCGCTGCCTCCATCAACATGATTGGTTGAAACAAATACGAAGCGAAAGAAAATGAAACGCCTGGTTCGCCCAGATCCGAGCTCGCCATCTCTGTGCCATTTATGAGACTCCCATTTATCAAACCAGGACTCACTTCACCCAAGTCCCCACAGAGGGGCAGCAGAGAATCACATTACAACACAGTACAGTTCATATACAGTTAAGAGACATTTAGGAGAGGTCACTGGAGAAGTCCTGCACGCTGCTCATCCATGTCCACTCTCTCATCATCTAGACACAGGGTGCAAACAGTCAGACGTATGCAGGTCAAGACCATGAACTTAATGTGTTCAGGAATAACCCCTTGAGACGAACCATCCCGTTTTCAAGGGAGTCCGCCAACATAACATTAATACTACCATTCCAACATAACATTAATACTACCATTCATAGACGTATGACGCACATACTGTTAAGACCTATAAAAAAAAGGATTGACGAGGTACACATTTTTCTAAAGAATTTGCTCATGAAATACATAAAACATCTGATCACCGCAGGGTGTCAGACGATAAGTTTGTAATACTTAATACTAAGTAGCCAGTACCACCAATGCATCGCTAGGTCCGTGAGTGAGTGAGTGAGTGAGTGAGTGTCCTACCTCCATAGAGTCCTCCGACTCCTGGATGGTGTCATGCAGGAGACACTCCAGTCGGCCCTCGAACGTCCTGCTCTCCTCCACCAGTGACTCATCTCTGTGGGAACGACCACTGGTCAATCATGAGCCATAATGTACAACGCGTCACATGATATACGTCACCCTGTTACTGTCCGTATTACTGTACATACGGGAACAGGTTTATCTCTACATAAGTTCAAACGTATGGTCACATGTATTCAACATACAAGGCGCTGGTTTTCCGTGCCTCAACACAAAGGACACATTGTGGAGTGTGTGTGGTTGATGGCCGGTTTAAGCAGCCTCACATGGGCCCTCATTTATCAAGAGTTCATAGAAAAAGTTATAAATCCTATCGTACGCATGAAATTTAGAAAGTTTGTATGCATGAAAAAGTTGGGATTAATCAAGCAATTTCCCTTGATAAATACCGGTCGTTTTAAATCCTTATGCTTGTGCCCACTAAGTCATTATTACCATACTTGTATGGCCATAAATAACCATATATGGTCACAAAACATCCCCTTTAACGCCACGGGAAATGTGTAAATGAATATGACAAACTGGAAATAGATGATTAAATAAAGAATAAATGAAATAAATGGATCACATAGTGAAATATAAGCTCTTGTGAAAGAAGTTTAATCAAAGTGGAGGACACTTCTTGGTACACTTTCTGTCGTGCTCTTCTAAATCTCATAATGTGGCATGGGAGCGAGTGTTCCTCTCCCCCACACAATAGCCCTATCAGAGGTCCCTCTCCCCCTAACCTATCAGAGATCCCTCTCCTCCACACAGTAGCCTATCAGAGGTCCCTCTCCCCCACACAGTAGCCTATCAGAGGTCCCTCTCCTCCACACAGTAGCCTATCAGAGGTCCCTCTCCCCCACACAGTAGCCCATCAGAGGTCCCTCTCCCCCACACAGTAGCCTATCAGAGGTCCCTCTCCTCCACACAATAGCCTATCAGAGGTCCCTCTCCCCCTAACCAATCAGAGATCCCTCTCCTCCACACAGTAGCCCATCAGAGGTCCCTCTCCCCCACACAGTAGCCTATCAGAGGTCCCTCTCCTCCACACAGTAGCCTAGCGTCATTGGCGAGTGCATTACTGTTTGTTGGTGTTTTATCTGAACACATGCTCATTTCTCACACACCCCGACCACATCCTCCAACACTAGACCAGCCCTGCCACTTCCTCTAATAGCACTACAGCCATGTCACACACACCTCTCCAGCTTCCCTAATTTTATAGTTTCATTACATGAGTTCAATTGGTAATATGCAGCATAGTCTAATTATGTTGCATCTAATCTTACTTGATATAATTATTGTCAAGGCCTACTTTAGGCGTAGGACTACATCGATTGTATCATTAAAAATCATATTATTTTCCAGGGGGAAATTGTATTTGTATAAGTTGGTCAAAAGCATTAACTGGTCATCTTTGTAATTTCTTTCTGGTGATTTTCCTTTTCACTCTACCGCTTGCTGTGCGTACGCTCGGTCAGACCCTGTCCATAGCCGACATTTTCTCCTAAAGTACGCACATTTACAAGCCAAGAACAAATTGATAAATCCCACGTTCTGTTGAAAAACTGCTTACACGTGGTTTACGCACAGATTTCTTTGTAAACAATATTGATAAATGAGGGCCCTGGCCCGAGTCAAGACTGATTGGACTCTGGGTCTGGGTGGGGCTGCACACCTGTGGTTTATCCTGGGTGCCATGATTGCTCTGCACCACAGGTCTGCAGCCCCACCCAGCCAGAGTCTAATCAGTCAGACTCAGGCCAGGTGACGCCGTTTGTGTTTTTTTATTGTGTATTTTATATTTATACTGTATAGTCTTTTATATTGTGCTAACTATGTGTGCACTTTTAAGGAGCTGCTCTTTGAATTTCATTGTACTGTGTATAATGACAAATAAAGGCTTTCTATTTCTATTTCTTTATAAACCAGCTATCAACCACACACATCATCCCCAAAAAACTACAAAAACACTCCAGACCTACATAGACAATATACACAATGCACTCATACGTATACATTATATACACAATATATAGTCCACGATAACATGACATATTATGTATACAACAGCAATGTGACGTGCCTATGGGTGCGTCAGCTGTGCAAAAACCTGACTGCCTGTGGAAAGGAACTGTTACTGAGTCGGGCAGTGTGTGATTTGATACTCCGGCGAACGTTTTTTGTGTGTGTGTGTGTGTGTGTGTGTGTCTCTCTCTCTTACGGGGTCTGCAGGCTCTGTCTGGGGGTCAGGAGCTGGGGTACTGAGGAGGGGGTCCTCGTACCGTCGGGGCTCCCGCTGACCGGGCTGCGGACTTTACTCTGGAGAACACAAAGGGAACATGGCGCCCCTGGTGAGTACCGTGGTCGGTGCTCATGGGCCCAAACACACACACAACTTGGACTGCTGAACAATGATCAGTACTCATCGATCATCGTAACTAAAATCATTACCCCAATGACCTCAGTTCACCAGATATTAGGGCCGGGACGATAATCTTATCGCCCGATTCGATATTATCACTTATTGTACTTGGGTGCATGTATTGCAAGTGTTGAGATTTTTAAGTATTGCGATTCGATATTACGTTTTATTGCAATTTTTCGATTACTTTTTTAACATTAGACCATGGGAAGAAGTTGAATCATACACTTCTAGAGACTGTATGTATGAGGCATATTTCCAACAACAATGCACATCACGTCAGTCAGTCTTTCTGACTTTTATATCAGCAGCATCATTGCTTTACTGGGAGTGTTTAAGGGAAGGTTACATGCTACTGATGTAGTCTACTTCTTATATGCAATCAATGTGAAAACAATAAATGTACAACACATTGATTCAGGCATTACAAAAGCTATCTAAAAAAAAGTGAAAAAGTGAATCAATCCTTTTTTCCATGCCAACCAGACATACACTCAGTGTACCCTCAAAAGCCCACGTCACGGTGGTGAGTCAGAATTGAAGATAGTGGGTCAGTTCCTCAATGTCCGCAGATGCAGACTATGTGTTGGCAGCCTTGAGAAAGATGTTTTGCCCCTCTTTTTTTTTTTAACCTTTATTTATTCAGAGTAGGTTCGCTGAGAGCGAGGCTCTCTTTTACAGGAACGCCCTGATCACACTCACACCTGGAAGCTGCCCAGTACAACCACAGACTTTACTGCCACTGGAGCGGTTTGGGGTTAAGGGCCTTGCTCAAGGGCAACTCGGCAGCAGCACCCGGGAGGTGAACTGACACCTCTCCAGCCACCAGTCCACACTCCGTCCTGTGGTCCCTGCTGGACTTGAACCGGCGACCCTCCGGTTCCCAAGCCAAGTCTCTACGGACGGAGCTACTGCCGCCCGTCTGGCCCTGCTGTAGCCTCTGCCAGTCCTTACATCTTTAAAGTAAATTGGTAAAATGACTAATAATCTAAATAACTAACAATCGGTAGACTATTATTCTATGGTAATTGAAACTAGAGGGATTCTGTGGTATACTTTGAATACAACGTGCATGCGTATGCATGTGTGTGTGTGTGTGGCGGGGGGGGGGGGGGGTAGACTCACGCAGGCTACTTTGAGCAGGTCCCAGAGCTCCCTCTGACGTTTCTCCTGCAGTGTCATCAGGACCTGCTCACTCTCAGCCATCCTCTGGACCACGCCCTCCACCTTGGGGAGCAGCTCCATGACCCGCTGGCGGCACACAACCGTCTTACTACACACACACACACACACACACACACACACACACACACGTACGTTAATTTTCTATAGTCAGTGTTCTATAGAAGTAGAGTCTTACTCTAATATCACAAATTATTTTGGCTTGTTCATTTTGAACAAAAGTGATGGTTGTGGCGACGATGTTACACAGCTTAAATTTAAGTAAAATTATAAAAGAAACATTATGTTTAGTACCTGAGGTGAGTGTAGAAGTCTCTGAGTTTCTTCTCATAAAACTGCACAGCCTGCACCACCAGACGCACAACCTCCTGACTGTCCCCCGAACACCTCTGTTCTGTTCCAGGAAACCACACACACACACACACACACACACACACACACACACACACACACACACACACACACACACACACACACACACACACACACACACACACACACACACACACACACACACACACACACACAATAAAGCAGTAAAGTCTTTACAATGATGCTTCGGCAAAAAAAACAACCCACAAGGGACAGTTTAATTATTCATTAAAAACAATATAAAAGTCTGTCAGACCTCTGGTTTTCTCTCTGAGTTTCCGGAAGAGTTCCATGGCTTTTCCTTCACTAAAATAGAGAGAGAAAGAGAGTAAGGGGGGGGGGGGGGAAGGGAGAGAAAGAGAGACAGAGAGCGAGAGAGAGACAAAGGGAGGGTTAAAGCAGCTTCTTATTGAGCCACATGATGTGAAAGCTAATGAGAGTTGGTGTCTGCCTACAGAGTCTCCAGAGCCTCTCCGCTCCTCCACGGCTGTCTCTGAAGGTCCACGATGTCCGTCTGCAGCATCATCATCTCCTCCTCCAGCTCACTCACCCTGGCCTGGAGCACATACACACAGGCAGGTAAAACACACACACACACACACACACGCACAAGGCAAGGCTAGTTTACAACCGACACACAAACATACACTGGTACACACTCGTACACAGGCAAATAGCAACACACACACAGGCATGTAAACACAGACACACACACACACACACACATACACACACAGGCATGTAAACACACAGACGCAGACACACATAAGGCAAGGCAAGTTTACAACCGACACACAAACATACACGTAAATAATAAACACACACAGACATGTGCGCGCACACACACACACACACACACACACACACACACACACACACACACACACACACACACACACTATGGCTCTACCTGACCACAGCTGGCAGCGGTCTGCTCCATCTCCCTCCACACACTGAGGAGTTTCTCTGACGCTAGAGGAGGAACACACTGACATCAGGAACCTTCTTCAGAACAGACGACACTCTTTAATACACCGTCCTTTAATACTTACTATTATACGTTTATACTATTATACAGGTAAAAACTACATTTATATACTCGTGTTTGAACCGTTGAACCGTATCTCGTGTCATAGTACCGATCCCGGTGGCCCTCTGCTCTTGGTATTTCTCCATGTCGATGCTCAAACTGGTGGTGAAGAACTCCAGCTTGGCGGTGAGTCTCTGGTACATGGAAACCATCTCGTTCTTCTGCTTGGACAGCGAGGAGTTGTGTCTCAGCAGGCTCATACTGGAACACAAAATCACACAAAAAAATTATTTGTATATTTTTTGGCATATGTGTGTGTTTGTGTATTTTTATATTTCTGTGGTTTCACAGGTTGTGTGTATCTTTATGTACTACACGTTTGTGTGTGTGTGTGTGTGTGTGTGTGTGTGTGTGTGTGTGTGTGTGTGTGTGTGTGTGTGTGTAAGCCACCTACATGGCAGCTTTCTGGCCCTGCTGTAGCCTCTGCCAGTCTTCCTTCAGGGAGCGGATGGTGTGCCACGCCTGGCCACACGTCCTCCTCAGAGGGCTGTATGCCAGCATGTGCTTGGGGTCCGTCTCTATGGGAACCAGACAAGAAATGCAAAAGACCCAGATAGTGGTTGTGAGATGTTGGACATCACGGACGTCATGTTGGGAGTAACACAAATGACCACATTTCGAGTGGAAATAAACGTTCACACCATGTCGGAGTAACCGTAGTTACCACATTTCGAGCGGGGAAAAAACCTTTCATGTCATGAGCTCTATTTCATGTTCTCAGCTAGGGAACTTTCAGACAGATCCGATCTCTTCAACTTGGGCAGAACTGATTAGCTCAAGAAGGCGTCAAATAAACGATTTCTCTGATGTTGTGAGCCGTTTAAAGGTACACTGTGTAAACTTGGCATCTAGCGGTGAGGTTGCAGATTACAACCAACTGAACCCCCCCCTCCCCTCTCCCTTTCCAACGATGTAGGTGAAGCTACAGTGGTCCGTACTGGCCTGTAAAGTGCCAGTAGGTACTGAAGCTACGGTGGCCTGTAAGGTACCAGTAGGTACTGAAGCTACGGTGGCCTGTAAGGTGCCAGTAGGTACTGAAGCTACGGTGGCCTGTAAAGTGCCAGTAGGTACTGAAGCTACGGTGGCCTGTAAGGTACCAGTAGGTACTGAAGCTACGGTGGCCTGTAAGGTGCCAGTAGGTACTGAAGCTACGGTGGCCTGTAAGGTGCCAGTAGGTACTGAAGCTACGGTGGCCTGTAAGGTACCAGTAGGTACTGAAGCTACGGTGGCCTGTAAGGTACCAGTAGGTACTGAAGCTACGGTGGCCTGTAAGGTGCCAGTAGGTACTGAAGCTACGGTGGCCTGTAAGGTACCAGTAGGTACTGAAGCTACGGTGGCCTGTAAGGTGCCAGTAGGTACTGAAGCTACGGTGGCCTGTAAGGTACCAGTAGGTACTGAAGCTACGGTGGCCTGTAAGGTGCCAGTAGGTACTGAAGCTACGGTGGCCTGTAAGGTACCAGTAGGTACTGAAGCTACGGTGGCCTGTAAGGTACCAGTAGGTACTGAAGCTATGGTGGCCTGTAAGGTGCCAGTAGGTACTGTAGCTACTTTTCGCGTCTTTAGGTCACCATGTCACATCACTAATTCAGAGCGTGAATATCTGTTGAATATCCAATATCGTTAACTTAAAACACTTTCAAACTAGATAAACTGCTATTGAGATTACTTAAAAACACCACCACAGTAGCGCTATGCTGCTATAAATGTCACATTCAGTTTTGATGTCGGGATGTCCCTGGCGGGCGGACATTATTGTAAAACGTATGTAACATGGGGTAACTCCGCCCCCCGGGCCACCAACTAAACGTTGGAGAACGATCCTATTTTGTCTCAACAACAATATGCAACGGCGAAGGCTTTATTTCTCTAGAGATGTTTGTCCATTCTGGGCTACTCTATAAACATGGCGGTGCAACATGGCAGCCTCCGTAGAAGAGGACCCGGTCCCCATGTAGATATAAAGGGCTCATTCTAAGCAAACAAAAACGATTATTATTTTCAGGTCATTATACACCAATTAAAACATACTTATGAATATTATATTCAATTTCTGCCAAGTCTGTTCCACTAGATGCCACGAAATTCTAAACAGTGTACCATTAAAATATCGTATTTTATTTTATGTAGTTGATTGTTACATTTGATAAATAATTCACATCATCGAAGCCCAAATACATCATCGTTATCATATTTTCAACGGGACCGTGCTACGTCAACGTCCCTCCTTCCGAAGTCTCCCCTCTGCATGGGTGCGTGAGCGCTATCAACTCGGAGCGTCAGGAATTCTTCCCACTTCCCCGAATTCTCCCATATGGCGCGAATGTGGCCAAATACCGCGCATAGCTCCTTTTTTAATCTGTGTGTTGTCCTCAGAGGCCGTCATCGCCGTGGACAGACAGATCTACTCACGGACGAAGCGGATGTTTTCAGGGAGGGTGCGGGGGGTGAACAGTGGTTCGTAGGAGCGGGATGAGCGGTCGAAGAGGAACACCAAAGGCAGGTCTGTTCGCCGGCCATCGATCTCCTACACACACACAGATGGTTAACTATTAATTTCTGCAAAGTATATAGGAACACTTATGGGGTTAGGAGGTTTGTGTGAGTTTATAGCAGAAGTAATTTACTGTGTAATCCACGGCGCACTGCAGGGCCCCCCCGCACGACTCCAGTGCTAGCCCGGCTTGTAGAAGCAGCTCCTGATTGGCTGGAGGGATGTTGGTGTCTTGCTCTATTCGCAGCTGTAGGTCAGCCACCGTCTCATCGGCTGTGACCGAGTAGGAGAATATCTTGGCAGAGACCATGTTCAGCACATGGACCAGCTTGAGGAAAAAGAACAAAGGTGTTGTTTTTTTAAAGGTCAGCTGAGATAAGGCTAGGTTGCAATACAGTCCATAAACCTTATTTACCTAGCGGCCATACTGGTTAGTTGGGAGGGGAAACCTTCTAGAATCAATGGAAACCATGAGAACCATTAGTTCTGCATGCCACCCAGGTAGCATTTAGCATGCTATGGGAGGGCCTTTGACTCTCTATGACCCTCAAATCTGTCTGCATCGGGGTGAAATGAATAACGCTAGCACTTCTTACAGTGACAGAATCTGCTCAGAAAATGAATGACGGCATGCAAGCACCTTGAGCTCCAGGATGGTCTCCAGCTGGGAGAAGCAGTTGCTTGGTGTGGACTGAGGGTCTTTGCCTCGCTCCTGTGGAGACCACTTCAGCATCAGCTGCAGCCACCTCTCCATCTTCTCCAACAACAGACTGTTCACAAACACAACGGTTCACTCAGGTTCTAAATGTGTGTGTGTCTGTTTCTGTGAGTGTGGGTGCGTTTGTAAGTGCGTGTATGTGTGTGTGTGTGTGTGTGTGTGTGTGTGTGTTACCTGTTTAGATTGTTTGGCAGGGGCAGATGTTTAGAAAAGCGGACTTCACCACTGAGGTCCTCATAGACCACGATGTCGTGATCCTGTTTCAACCTCAGTTTGTTGTGCCTTGAAAAGGAAGAGGGTTGTTATTATTATTGAGGGGAGTTGACGTCAGACCAGCACACATTTCCCGCAATACTTGAAACTTGATAAATAAGTAAGATAAGGCATGCTATCCAAACAGTCAACTTAAACTAAGCTAAAACTGTTGGTAGTAATAAACCTATTACGATTAGATGGTTGTTGGGGTTTCAAAGAATTTTGAATGGACAAAAGGTGAAACATAAGTAGATGCAGATGATGAATATGAAAAAGATGTGATATGTTAAACCAGCCCTGCCCTCTTGCTAGCCCCAGCATGCGTCATTAGCTACAAACATTACGACAGTAATAGCAGCTGGCGATGGTAGTCTGACTTCGCCCCAGCATTCAGGACATTTACAGCAACAACAACAAAGGAATGTAAGCTGTAGTCTGGTGTACAGCCACAGTTTCTCTGTGTTGTAATAATTAGGTGGGTCAATTTTGAGGTGTGTGTGTGTGTGGGGGGGGGGGAGCACTACCAGAGAACGGGTTGCCAGGTTGGTAAGAAAGGGCGAAATCCTGTGATGCACTCAAACACTAATGTTCCAAAACTCCAATAGTCCACTGTGACCGTATACTTCTGCCGCTCCATCAGCTCTGGCGCCTGTAAGGGAGGATAAGGCAAACATATTTGTCATTAACACACACACACACACACACACACACACACACAGAAACACACAAACACAAACATTGTGCAAAATGGAGATTGCTCCATGCACATTAATTGGAGAGTCATCACATACCAGGTATTGTAGCGTGCCGACGAAAGAAGTACAAAGGCTGCTCTGGTCCAGCTCCTTGGCATAGCCGAGGTCTATGATTTTATGGATCAACTAAACATAGGGAAAATAATGAAGAGCGTGTATAAAGTTGGATTATCCATTAAGAACAGGGATACACTCTTTGTTATTATGTTTATCCACCCTATATTTCTGTATAATGTGACCAATCTACACCAATGATAAGATTAAAATGCTGGATTTGCTGTACTGTAAAAAGAATCATGGCTAGTGTTTTATGGTATATGTAAAAAAAATCAAAGAAATTGTGTTTGTTTTACATTGTTTTACAGTTTAACTTAAATGTGGGGCAACATCTTTAATATGTCTGGCCTCCATTATACAACATACTTCGTGTTGTATAACCGAGGCTGCGACTTGTATATGACATAGTAAACATAAGAGGTAGAGTCAAAACAATCGCAACAAAGGCTGGAAGTGGCAGGGATAAGGGGATTCAGAGGGCTTGTATGGCCATAAAATACCACACTGTGAGATCCCTTTAAGTGGAAAGGCATCGCAGTCGTCCCACAACTCTAGCAGAACGGGGGACGAGGAACGGGACTGAAAGGACTGGAAAAGCCCACTCATTCCGTGTGCACGTTGGGGTAATTATTCTCAAACGTGAGGCGTGGTCCCCCACTACGTGAACCATAACAGTGTTACTCACCCTCTTCTCACCCTGCTGCAGCACAATGTTCTCGGGTTTCAGATCTCTGTGGATGATCCTCTTTTTGTGAAGGTACATTAGTGCCGAAGCTGTTGCACAGAGCAGCAAGAAGAGGAAGAGGGGGAATAAAAGCAGTTTTTGTAATGTTTTAGTGTAAATGTTTATACTTCGTACGTATAAACACCATGAATATACGAGTGTATGACCCAGTTGTGTGGCAACACGCATAGCATACTACCCTGTTGTGTAAGAGAATGATTGATGTGTAGCAACCAAAGGGGCAGACAAAGTCATAGAGTGAGACGCACCAAAAAGTCTCCCTTTATGACCTAAAAAGCATTGTGTGTCGCCTTAGTGCGTCAACATGGTGAGGAGTAATTGTGTTGGTTAGGAGCGTTAAGTGATCCGGAACTCATAACCTTCAAGCCCTAGAAATGTGGCTTGCTTGTGTGTGTGTGTGTGTGTGTGTCTCCGCCCTAGCTGGTGGTACAGGGTATGCAGGAAGTGCCCACCTATTGCAGGAAAAGGACATTGTGTATGTGTGTGTGTGTGTGTGTGTGCATACATTAATAAAGTAAACTTGCAAAATATAGGGGTATAACATATCAATGTCCTCCGACGTCTGTTTAACAATGTAAGGTTTTGGGCCGGTCTATGAACCCCCCCCTTTCAGCTACAATTCAGCTCCAATTCATGGCAAAAACATAGGATTCAACACCTGTTTCTTATTTTAGTAACAGTGACAAAATGGCATAGATTACTATGTTGAAGATCAAGACATATTACCACGTTTAAAATAACAAAAAAAAAAACAATTTTGGGTTCACTGATACTTTAAGGACGAGTGGGGTGTGTGTACAGTGAACTTGAGCGTTGACGTAACCTTTCTCCGGTGTGTGTGGGTGACTAACCGCTGTGATTTTCGGGTCATTGATGATGACATTATGACACCGACCGGTCCCTGTGAGTGACCATATCCTACATCCTACAGGAAACGAATCACCCCGCAAGCTAAATTTCTTGCTAAATTAATTCACACTCACTTTTTTTCTTTTTCATTTTGTTTTACATCCCTTACATATATCCACACCTATTAAAAATAGTATTGCTTCTTATTACTGTACATATTGTTGCTTCATTTTTACTGTTAACACTGTAACTGTTGTTGTCTTTGCACAATCCTTTAAGCATTGCCACTTTCACTTGACCGTATGTCCTGGATGTGTCGGTGACAAAGTTCTCGGGTTGTCTGTCTGCGTAACTCTCTAAGCCTTCTCTGTTTTGTGTTGACAGATCCCTGGGTCTTGCAGAGCGTAAGGAGCACTTACAAATGTCCCGCAGCAGAATCAGGACCAATCCCTCCCTCATTCCACAGCAGTTGTCCAGCAGGTTGAGAAACTGTGTGGACACACCAAAGTTCACTTAAGACCACGGCGGTGAGTGCTGGAGATCACGGTGTACCAAAGACAAGCCTGGCATATAAACACTGGTGCAGAAACA
Source organism: Merluccius polli (assembly GCA_030340625.1). Lineage (NCBI taxonomy): Eukaryota > Metazoa > Chordata > Actinopteri > Gadiformes > Merlucciidae > Merluccius > Merluccius polli. The sequence goes on from JAOPHQ010002922.1 coordinate 26,445, forward strand.
TCCTCCGTAGCCCTTTGGTTTATAGGCTACGATGAGCTTTTAAGCTCAGAATTTATTAGTTTAAAATGAATAAAGAAAATATTTTCCATCTGTGCTTAAAAGAAAAGTGAGACCTGGAAATGCCTCCCCTGCTTCCTCTTTTTTTTTTTACACACACACACACACACACACACACACACACACACACACACACACACACACACACACACACACACACACACACACACACACACACACACACACACACACACACACACACACACACACACCTTTCTCAGGTCCCCTCCCTGGCAGTACTCCATGGCCAGCAGCGGCAGGTCGTTGGTGGCCACGAGTCTCTGCATCCCCTCTGGAACCTCTCTGGCCGCCACCACGTTGACATGCTCCAACCTGGCAGCAGCGGTGAAAGAAGTACTCACAGCTTTTACTATATATACTAATACCACACTGTAGAAATACTCTGGTACAAGTCAAAGTCCTGCATGGAAAATGTTACTTAAGTGAAAGTACCAAAAGTATTAGCATCACAATGTACTCATTATGCAGAATGGCCCATTTCAGACTAATTTTATTTTACATTATTGGATTATATTTATTGATGCATTAATGTCCATCGCTTTAATGTTGCAGCTGGTAAAGGTGAAGTTCATTTTAATGTATTTATTTATATTTTATATATTACTTTACATACTGCTGGGTAGCTTGTAAATTTCCTCCTGGATCAATAAAGCTTTATTGATATAATAAAATAATGTCTTTATTTATTGAATATATTTTGTATTGTTAATCTGAATCTGAAAAGTAATCAGCAACTAAAGCTGTCAGATAAACATAGTGGAAAAGTACAATATTTGCCTCAGATGTCGTGGCGTAAAAGTATAAAGAAGCAGTAAATACAAAATAAAATAAAATTTGTACTTTGTACTTTGAGGTACTTTCCACCACTGCCTGGGATTAAAGTAGAAGTGGACAGTCACTGTCTGGCTGAACAACACCCTCTCTGCTGTCCACCTTGAGTATTCTAGCTTTCTCTCCTCGCTGTTACATAACCGTGATTGAAACAAAAAAAAAGTTGTTCGGATTAAGATTTTAAAATGTATTTATTTATTTAACAATAAACTAGTCTATAAGTTAAGTATATAAAAGAGAATGAGGAAACTCAAACAATAGCAGACACTAAATGAGACCAGCTGTCTCAGATCAACAGGTGAAACGAATTACCCCCATGATGACGTACAGAAACTCACGGCCATTGGACAGCGCTAGGTTAGGACAGCAGCATACACACATACATGTGATAACCATCGGGAGAATAATAAGCAGTGTTGATGTGACCAATCACCACCTGCCCCCCCCCCCATGTCCGTCGTCTGTGCTGGGGAGTGGACACTAGGCAGACCAGATTCTCCAGTAAAAACATTACACTCATGATACAATATGTCAAAATAACAATAATAATGTTACAAATCATTAACAGAATAGCAAGAGGAGTGAATTTGAAGCGATGACCAATTTGCTGTGAATCATTCTCTGAAGCAACACTAAAATGATGCATGCAAGATAATATGTGTGCATAATTAAATGTGTTGTGTGTGTGTGTGTGTATGCGTGTGTGTGTCATCACACCTGCGTAGTATGTGCATCCCTCTGAGTGTGTGTGTGTCTTTATGTGTAATGTGAGTAGGTTATTTTTCTTGTACATACATCTTTGCTAAGTAGCAGTAATAATATAATTGCCAGTGTCTATGTAATGTGTTTTTCCAGCAGTAGTGCGTGGGCACACCATAGGACTGTGGTTCTAACCAAGTCTAGCTGAGAACAACACACTTGTTAAACCGTGACCTTCTATAAAGACTCCTTTTAAATGTTTAATCCTACAAATGCCAAAACATATACAGATTTTACCACACGAGAAAACCATTGCCCTTCCAAAGTGCCACGAGGAATTCAGCCGAGCCAAAACCCAAGACATAACAAACGTCGGTGCTGTGCCACTCAAGCCGTCGCAGGGCAAGTTGAGTAGGTGGGTGGCACAAATAACCACCAACGTCTTAAAATAACGCATGGCCATTTGTAATGGCCGGAGATTTTTTACGAGTGGAGGGTTTAAAATTAGGTTCTCTATATTTTGAGAAAAGAACCAAACGCATGATTAGATTAACATATGTCAAATCATTAGTGCCGGTGTTTTTATAGACTTTGAGTCAAGACACGACAAAACAGCGCTTGCCTGGTGTATCAGAGACCACCGTTTGGAAATATAAATTAACACTACAGACCCCGACTGGTGCTGCCTGAGAACAAAGACTAAGACTATTATGGTCCAAATAAAATCCCACGTATCATCTGACTGATTGAAATCTGTTGAATGACAAATGATTGGAAGTATACAATGTGGATCTTTTAGACGTAAAAAAACCCATTAAAGTTGACGCTAAAACACTTTTGGATTAATATATTCAAATCTTGAACACAATTTCTCATATTTCCATCAGTGAGACACACCACCATACCTAAATGTGACTTAAAACATGAATAAATCATATAAATGTTAAGATGATTTGACATTATTTCCCAGGTCTTCCTGGTGTTGGAGGATTAGAACTGACCTCTTCATGATCTGGATCTCCAGACACCATCTCTCCTTGTTTCTGTCGCTCAGTTCTTGACGACACTGTTTAATAGCAATCTGCTCCTCTGTGTCCTGTTCTCACACACACACACACACAGGATACATAGGTACACATACACAAGCAGTCACACTGAGCAAGGTCTAACACAAACACATAAAATGGGAGACGTCCACTCACACAAATGGACGAGCGTCTATCATATACACAACCAGTTAATAATGATCAATTGTAGTCGGTGCTAAATGAGCGAGGTTTCCTGGAACACAATGTTGTAACGTTCCATTAAAATGCCATTAAAAAGTGTTGCGGTATTATTTTAAATCAGCATGTCAATTATTTACAGACGTAACTTGGTTGTGCAATATTTGACCATGTACACTGGCCAAAAGTAACGGTTTGATAATTAAAAGAGACTCTAGTCACTTAGACTCTAGTCACTTAGTCTCTAGTCACTTAGTCTCTAGTCACTTAGTCTCTAGTCACTTAGTCTCTAGTCACTTAGAGTCTCTAGTCACTTAGTCTCTAGTCACTTAGTCTCTAGTCACTCCATCTCTAGTCACTTCATCTCTAGTCACTTAGAGTCTCTAGTCACTTCATCTCTAGTCACTTAGAGTCTCTAGTCACTTCATCTCTAGTCACGTAGAGTCTCTAGTCACTTAGAGTCTCTAGTCACTTAGAGTCTCTAGTCACTTAATCTCTAGTCACTTAGAGTCTCTAGTCACTTCATCTCTAGTCACTTAGTCTCTAGTCACTTAGAGTCTCTAGTCACTTCATCTCTAGTCACGTAGAGTCTCTAGTCACTTAGAGTCTCTAGTCACTTAATCTCTAGTCACTTAGAGTCTCTAGTCACTTCATCTCTAGTCACTTAGTCTCTAGTCACTTAGAGTCTCTAGTCACTCCATCTCTAGTCACTTAGAGTCTCTAGTCACTTAGAGTCTCTAGTCACTTCATCTCTAGTCACTTAGAGTCTCTAGTCACTTAGAGTCTCTAGTCACTTAATCTCTAGTCACGTAGAGTCTCTAGTCACTTAGAGTCTCTAGTCACTTAGTCTCTAGTCACTTAGTATCTAGTCACTTAGTCTCTAGTCACTTAGAGTCTCTAGTCACGTAGAGTCTCTAGTCACTTAGAGTCTCTAGTCACTTAGAGTCTCTAGTCACTTCATCTCTAGTCACTTCATCTCTAGTCACTTCATCTCTAGTCACGTAGAGTCTCTAGTCACGTAGAGTCTCTAGTCACTTAGATCACTTAGTCTCTAATCAGTGGCAAAGCGCTTTAGCAATAGAAACCCCTCCTGCCATCTGCCTGATGACATCATCAAGTAGAAAAATAAGAGATGTACCTCCCTGTTTTCTTTCAATGGATGACAAACTGTAGACCTTGGATAGTGGCTGAGATTATACTGTAGAGCGGAAGTGAATACTCTGCATCACCAGGTGTGGTCGGTGGACCTAAGCATGACTGTTAATTCCTTCCTACTTCCCGGCAAGTCATTTCCCATTATTTAGATTTCACTATTGTGTTTATTTATAGGTTATTGCCATTACCAATTTCCCAGATGAAAAGCCGCCCAATACGTCCGATATGTCTCCAATATGTATTATGTATACATAGACAAGCAAAATAAATACAACTCAAAGTATCAACCATCTGCACTGCTGCGCTAACGTTGATGCTTTTACTTCTCGGTTAGTTTTGTCCTAACCGTTCCTGGACATAATCCTGTCCAGGATTGACCCCCTGTGACCCATCCTGGGGATGGATCACAGGGGGTCATGGGGATGGGTCACAGCATGGGCGTATCGCGTTTCCCGTGTGAAGCGTTTCATTAGGATGCGGCACTGCAGCGCTCCCATCCGGCTACATGCCACTCTGTAGGCCTGTAGCTACGGCCCATATCATCGGCCCAGGCGCCTCTCATGAGGAAGGTCTCATGAAGGTTTCCTTACTTCCTCCTCTGCTGGTCTAGTGTCAACGTAGCACACACCTCACTCCACATGATTAGCAGAGATACACAACAACAACAACGAAGAACAATATTAATAACATTGCATGTACGCATGAATCTGTGGCATACAGTTGTAACAACACTGTCCTGGAATAATCACGTGATTCACGTACACCCACCCCCACCCGGCCCATTCAATTGATCCAATTACGTATTGATTATTACACATCACTGATCGTCTACCTTGTTCTGCCACCTGGTGACATTTCCAAAGCCTCCTGTGCCAAGTCTCTCCTTCAGCTCCCAGGACCCGCAGCTCTGGGGCTGCTGCAAGGGGACGCGGTTCATGGTCCCCACCAGACCACAGCAAAGCCCTATAGAGGGAGTGTGAAGGCAGAGGATGTTAACCGGTCCATGTGTCCACGGAGACGGGTCCACCCCACCTGGAGGAGGTCTGCCCCCACCTGGAGGAGGTCTGCCCCACCTAGAGGAGGTCTGCCCCAACTAGAGGAGGTCTGCCCCACCTGGAGGAGGTGTGCCCCACCTAGAGGTCTGCCCCACCTGGAGGAGGTCTGCCCCCACCTGGAGGAGGTCTGCCCCCCTTCCCACCTCAAGGCCCAGGCGACAGCGAGTCGTGCAAATGTCGCCCAGCAACTAGTCTGTGGTGGTGGGGGTCGTCGTTATTACAACCGACGACCCGACAGTCGAGTGGCGGTACATTTTACTGTAATGTCATATAGTTATTATTATTTATCCACACACTGGTCTCTATATGCTATGCTGTCTACGTCGTCGTTGTGCTTTTTGTGCTTGGTTTTCACGGACTAGTACAACTGGTAAAGTTGAAGTCTGCCTCCTACCTTGGAGTTGGTCTGCTCTGCCAGGAAGACAACACCGAGGAGAAAGCTAGCTCTCTTTTGTGTTGTTGTTGTTGTTGTTGTTGTTGGTGGTAGTAATAATGATATTGCTTTTAGCGTGTATTAAAAGTAATGTAATGCTTAACTGGTCACAGCGAGAAATCAACTCTGGAAAAAAACAAAAAAAAGTCGGTACTTCCTGATATTACTCATGTTTCCTGAGAGCGTGCTCAGCAGAACCCGCCCCCGAGGAGAGAGGCCATTAAACCACTTCTTTATGACTTGGTAGAAACGTCCTTAAAACTACATTTTCATTTTCTTTTAATGGGCTTTTTTTTTTAATCGGACTTCCACCCAGTCCGTCACTTACAAATATAAACCCAACTATCTCCATATAAACCCAACTATCTCCATATAAACACAACTATCTCCATATAAACCCTACTATCTAGTAACTACATCGTCACATCTGGAGGTGGTGGTTCTGGTTCTGGGTGCCTAGCAACACAGCTGACCCCTCGCGCGCCGCGAAACTTTCCCGGCTACGCGCTGTGTTTACAAACGCAGTGACGTTCGGTGACGTAATGACACGCCCGGTGACGTGGTGACGCAGTGACGCACCGGAGCCCAACCGGCTCCGGTTGCCCCAATAGTGGTGTGCGTTATGTTTTATGTTTTTACATCTATATTTCTATATAGTGTTGTGTTTCTATTTTATGTTTCTATATTTATGTTTTTACATCTATATTTCTATATAGTGTTGTGTTTCTATTTTATGTTTTTACATCTATATTTCTATATAGTGTTGTGTTTCTATTTTATGTTTCTATATTTATGTTTTTACATCTATATTTCTATATAGTGTTGTGTTTCTATGTTATGTTTCTATATTTATGTTTTCTATATTTCTATATAGTGTTGTGTTTCTATGTTATGTTTCTATAAGCTATTTATGTTTTCTATATTTCTATATTGTGTTTCTATGTTTCTATGTTGTTTCTATATTTATGTTTTCTATATTTCTATATAGTGTTGTGTTTCTATGTTTCTATGTTGTTTCTATATTTATGTTTTCTATATTTCTATATAGTGTTGTGTTTCTATGTTATGTTATGTTTCTATATTTATGTTTTCTATATTTCTATATAGTGTTGTGTTTCTATGTTATGTTATGTTTCTATATTTATGTTTTCTATATATCTATATAGTGTTGTTTCTATGTTTCTATGTTATGTTTCTGTATTTATGTTTTCTATATTTCTATATAGTGTTGTTTCTATGTTTCTATGTTATGTTTCTGTATTCATGTTTTCTATATTTCTATATAGTGTTGTGTTTCTATGTTTCTATGTTATGTTTCTGTATTTATGTTTTCTATATTTCTATATAGTGTTGTGTTTCTATGTTATGTTTCTATATTTATGTTTTCTATATTTCTATATAGTGTTGTGTTTCTATGTTTCTATGATATGTTTTTATATTTCTATATAGTGTTGTGTTTCTATGTTATGTTTCTATGTTTTCTATATTTCTATAGTGTTGTGTTTCTATGTTTCTATGATATGTTTTTATATTTCTATATATGTTATGTTTCCATATTTATGTTTTCTATATTTCTATATAGTGTTGTGTTTCTATGTTATGTTTCTATATTTATGTTTTCTATATTTCTATATAGTGTTGTGTTTCTATGTTATGTTTCTATATTTATGTTTTCTATAGGCCTATTAGAAAAATATTGCAGCTAAGGATCGTGTGACATAGCCTACTTTATATGTAGGACTATGTTGCGGTTATGGGTCATTAAACACACGCACCACTGTCATGTAGGCTATGTTAAAAATTATATTTTGGTGATGATGGTTTATGACCTTAATTAAGGTCATAAGTTCACATAGACACATGTAGCCTACATTCATGGATAGTCCTACATTCACAAGCCCTTTACTCAGTAGGCCTATGTTTCACTTCAGTGGGGCAAGGCTCCTTATTAATCACATCTTTAATGATAATAAAAAAAATACAATTAATATAAGTGAGCATGAAGATCTGGAGAATAGTGTGTTATGGACAACATGTAGAAACGTGTGTGTGTGTGTGTGTGTGTGTGTGTGTGTGTGTGTGTGTGTGTGTGTGTGTGTGTGTGTGTGTGTGTGTGTGTGTGTGTGTGTGTGTGTGTGTGTGTGTGTGTGTGTGTGTGTGTGCGTGCGTAACAACCACGCCTCATCACACTGATATAACACAGATGCATTGAGCTACCAGGCGCCAGGAAATCAACAACCACTCATTTTGTCTGAAACTGTTATAGGCTCTTCAATGTTTTAATGAAGAGGACCCGCAACAAATAAAAACACTCAATATGAATTATCCAACACAAATAGGATAAGTGTTGTCCCTGTAAAGCAAGGAATATTCTCTGGGATATTTCCTGCGGAAGGGAAGGGTTTGTTATTGTGAATTAAAGCCTCCCAGGGACCCCGAATGACTGCCATGGGGCCAACTGAGTACCCACACAAGTTTATAAAATGTACTACAATCTGATTCTAGTTGTACAGTAGGCCTACAGACAGACAGCCAGACAGACAGACAGACAGGTAGGCAGGATGTGTCGGCGCCTGTGACCGGCCAGCCCACTCCATCCCCATCACTCCTCCTCCCTCTCAGAGCAGATAAAGCCTGAGGAGCTGGGCGAGCGGATCAGTCCGAGCCAGACAGCATCCCAGCGACACGGTGCCAATCCGGGATACTCAGAAGTAAAAAGCCGTCAACCCTCATCCCAGAGCTGAAGCTGTTAGGTGAGTCCTCCTCCTCCATCACCTCCTCCTCCTCCTCCTGCTCCTCCACCATGATGCCCTGCAGACAGGCGGCGAGGCGTTAACACGCTTGGTTCGTTTTATCTGTTTGTGGTCCGTCGCGGGTGATGGCGATAGCGATGCAGTAAATGCGTTGTTTAGCCAATGCAAAACGCAAACCTCGGTTTACACGTGCAACAAATCGCCTATTCAATAGCGATTAATCGATAGTCGATAGTCGTTTATTATGTGTTTAACACCAGATTCACGTGCACCCATGGCTGCTATAAATAATGGAGGCGATTTCACATTAGCAGTGGCGGAGCTAGACTTTTTTACTTGGGGGGGCCAGTGGGGGGGCCAAAGCTATTTCAGGGGGGCCAGTATATAACGATGACTTTTCAATGCTGCGCGATTGTTGAGGGGGGGGGTGCGGTCAGAGTGCGGTGCCGCGACAGGGGGGGCACCTGGGGGGGCCAATGAGATTTCGGGGGCAAAATGCCCCCCCCGGCCCCCCCCCCCCCCCTGGCTCCGCCCCTGCACATTAGTTAGTTGTCACAGTAAGTTAGGGGTGTGTGTGTGTGTGTGTGTGTGTGTGTGGGGGGGGATATCATCCGGCATTTCATGAGTTAATTGTGCTTTCAAGGGATCTGCTGGTTCCAATTAGTGTGCAGTGTGTGTGTCCATGCGCTCCAGCGCGCGCCAGGACCTGTCTCGCGTGGAGGTGTTTTCACCTTTTTACCTCTTCTTATCGGTGACATTTTATCCTCTTCTTATCGGTGACATTTAATCCTCTTCCTATCAGTTGGTGACGTTATCCCAATGTCAGGGTTCTCCTCTCACACTCCGGGAGTTTCTTCACCCCTCCTTAGCAACGCTAAGCATGCGTGCATACCTCGCCGTGTTTGTGAGGCTGATGCTGGTGATCTGTGGTCCTCTCTGCGTTGTGGTCTGTGACTCACACAGCCCCCCCCCCCCCTCCCCTCCAGCTGGAGGGAGGCAGAGAGAGAGAGAGAGAGAGAGAGAGAGAGAGAGAGAGAGAGAGAGAGAGAGAGAGAGAGAGAGAGTAGAATAAGCTATTTGTCAGACTGGAAGAATAAGTCAGACAACACACAAACAGTGGTGCTGATGCAGCTGTGTGTGTGTGTGTGTGTGTGTGTGTGTGTGTGTGTGAGACAACCATAGCAGATTAAATCAGATCTGTATGGAGGAAGGATAGAGAATAGTCTAGTGTTTACAGACGGCCTAAGGATGTGCTCCTGACCCAGGCTGTGTCTGGGCGACCCCTGAGTCGGTCACGTTATTCACGGGCCGTTAAACACGCCAGTTGTATATTCTGTTACTGACTCTCAGCATATTTGAAAAATACCATCACCCACCTCCCAACTTCGCTTCTCAGAGCAGTGCGGGAAGACGGCATGACTCAGTCGTGTTAAAAGCCTTCCTGCCTACCTCTTTGAATTGCTTTATTGACTCTCTCTCTCTCTCTCTCTCTCTCTCTCTCTCTCTCTCTCTCTCTCTCTCTCTCTCTCTCTCATTGTTGAAAAAAAAAATCTTATCTGTTTGTTCGTTGAGCACAGTACTTCATTGTGCTGCTTTTTTTCCCTGTTCGCTATAGTCCTCTTCCCATATATCTCTCTCTCTCTCTCTCTCTTGCTCTCTCTGATTATAGTTACAAAGTGCATCAGGAGACTGTAACAGATACTGTTACCCCCCCCCCCTCCCCATTTTCCACCTCCTCCTCCTCTGTATCTCTCAGCTCTCTGCTCACCTGCCTGCAGCAGCAGCAGCAGCTTTTCATCACACTACTCTGTTGCTGTTCAGTGTCATGCCCCTGTTCTTGCACAGTGATCCTGGGGTATGCCGCCGCCGCCGTGCCGGGGGTCCCTGGGCCTTTCAGCGCTTGCATTCAGCCATAATGAACACAAGGCTTATGCCCTCTCTGTGTGTCGTAACATTGGATGACTACCATTCCCCCGGGCGGACGGGGGGGGTTTCAGAGCCAGGTCACAAGGTGTTTAGTGAGGCTTGAATGAAAGGTCCTCAGGCGAGCGGCGAGTAATGTTAAGGCGGGGCGCTTATCGCGGCTGCGTTATTCCCATGTCCCTCGTGGGTTTTGAAACGGGACCTGCGTTCACGCGCGTCAAGTTATTCATGTTGAAGGTCTCTGTGTGTCGATGCACACGGTGGCAGAAGTGTCCCCTGCCGTCTATCTGTGAAACAAGCTAAAGGCAAACTTGCAAACTTACTTTACTAAAGTCACTACGTCGTATTGTCGAAGTGTAAAGATCTCTTCCAAAGTAAACCGAACCGTAGGAAATGTTACAGGACACATTGGGAAGGTGTTTCATTCTGGTTATTGCAAGCCCACGCTCACAACGGCGAACACTGTGCTGAAAAGCTTTTTGTAAGAACTTCTGAGCAGCATTCACACAGGTGTAATTATGCATCGCCCCCCCCCCCCCTCCCCCAGAATCAGCACCATTCTTTGATCTCCTAAACCCCATCACTGTGTTAAATGTGGCATCATCAAATTCACATTTACATGTACATGGACCTGTAAAGCCCGGCCTCTGAGCTGTTACATTGTTCTGGTTCCTGGAAGAGAGAAGAATTTCTCACCACTGATCGCCACCACAAGGTCAGTCGCATGTGTCATAGGCCATAACTATAGATTAGAGACAAGAGTCGGTAGTCAAGCTCTATAGCATTAGTGGTACTCCAATCAGGTGTGTGTGTGTGTGTGTGTGTGTGTGTGTGGTTGTGTGTCACGTGGTACTGTATTGTAGTATTGGAATCGAGTCGGTACTCGATTCAGAAGCAGACCGACGGGAGAACATGGCCAGACGCGCCTCACTGCCATACAGTCAACCTCACAACAATTACCCAAAAGAGCTCAACTCTCAATTAGATATACGATTAAAAGAAACCCAAACTATAAAAGAAAAGACTACAAGAAGTATATACTAGGAGACCACGGGACCACAGTTCCTCCTTAATGAGTTTCCTATTTTTCTAACACATTTTGCGCGCCAGACCACAGAAACAGGCTGGTTCCTCTGTGATGGAGCCAGAGCCCCCCCCCCAACATGGGCCCCCGAACAACAGATACCACAGACTGCAGCCTGGGTGGGGAGGACATATGTTACTGTCTGATGTGTGTGTGCGTGTGTGTGTGTGTGTGTGTGTGTGTGTGTGCGTGTGCGTGTGCATGTGTGTGCATGTTTCTTAGCAGCTGTGTGTTTTGCGGAGAGTGTTTTTGAGTGAGTATGTGAGGGCTGAACGATATGGCTAAAAATAAATCATATTATTGCGATTATTCTTCACAGATACTGCGATTGCGACATGATTCACTATTAATGGGAGTGGTCATTTTTGCATCACAATTTTTATTTCCACTGAAAAAATTAGCAAATAATCAAAATGATCATGACATGTGTTGGGGTCTGTACCAAAACATGTTTTCTTCCCTCTGTAGAAAAAACAGTGTAGGCCAGGACACTTACTTCATTCATAATGGTGTTATACATTTACATTTACACATTTTTTACCCCAAAAATTACAGATCCTGCGATTTGGATATCGCACTTGGCCATATTGCGATTTTGGTAATATTTCGATTAATTGTCCAGTCCTAGTGTGTGTGTGTTAACATGTTGATCGTGTGAGAGTCGCTGGACTGCTATGCTTTTAGCAGGAAACACATGTTTTTAGCTGACAGGAGTGTGTATATGGGGTGGGGGGGGGGGGGGGGGGGGGGGGGGCGTAGGGGGCGTAGGAGGGGGGAGGAGGGGGGGGGGGGGGTCTGGCAGCTGCATAGGGGAACAAAAGTGGGAAGTCTGGTCCGGATCTAAGGTTCTGCTGCTCAGGGTAACAACACAGCTCTCAGATCTCACTCTACTTGCTGCCTTCAGAGAGCTGTACAATGCATGGTGAGTTTGTGCGTCTTTGTGTGTGTGTGCGTGCGTGTGTGTGCGTGTGTGTGTGTGCATGTGTGTGTGTGTGCGTGTGTGTTTGTCTTTGGGTGAAGTCAACGTGAAAGCTCAGGGGGGTTTTGTACCAGTAACAATGAACGATTTGTGAAGTGAAACTTTGTGTGTGTGTGTGTGTGTGTGTGTGTGTGGTACCTCCAAGGTGCCAACAAAGCAGTTCATCCCAGTGGCTGTGTCTACAAGCTAAAGGCACCATACTGTTGTCTGTTAGCTCACCCGTTGAGACGCCATGAGTCAGTGAAGAAACCGCCAAAGGCAGAGGGAGCTTGGGTCTGAGTACCGGAAGCGGGGTTAGGGTGAGATGTAGATGTGGGTCAGATGTGTGTGTCTGCATCTACAGTCTTATCGCATCAAAATGTCCAAGAAGGCTTTTAGCAGTCGTCTCCTTTTCTCTGCTCTCTTCCTTTCCCCGTTTTCCTCTTTCAGCCGTTTATCACTTTTCCTCCCTGGTTCAGCTGCGTTTTCCTCCCTCTGTGACTCATTATTACTCATATTTGGCTGCAGATAATGAAACACACACACACACACACAGACACAGACAGACACTAGACTTGTGTGTGTGTGCGTGTGTGAGAGATGCAAATAGAGGAACTACAATTAGTGATGATTTCAGTTGTGCTCTAAAATAAGGATGACATTCTTTGAGATGGATGTTGAGTTGGATGACAGTCGCAGGGCTTGACCTACTTCTCCTCACCGCCGTGACTCATTTTATCCCACATCTCCTAACAATCTGTGTCTTGTGTTTGTTCTTCTTCTTCTTCTTCTTTTTTTTGAAGATGGATAAGGTCAAGATGGAGCAGACTGACAGAGTTGTTGATTCTGTTTCTCATTTTGTATATATATATATATATATTTCTTTTTACTGCCGCTTCTTCTTCTCCTTTCGGAGGCGGTCTTCTTCCCCTTAGCTTCCCGAGGAAGTGGATAGTGGCAGTGTGTGTGTGTGTGTGTGTGTGTGTGTGTGTGTGTGGTTGGGTGAGTGATCTGCTGAACCACTTCCATTGTTTCATGACGTTATTACAACTTTCAGTCTGCTCCTTCAAAAGGCTTTCAGGATATCAACGGCTTCAAGGAACTAGAGGAAGGACACTATTTCCTAGCAAGCAAACGCCCTCGCCCACCCTTTCCTTCTCACCAGTCTCTGCTTCCTATAGGGCACATACTGGGAATATTGTATAGGAACAGAGGAAGGAGGCTGCCCATTGTGAAGACACACCAACGGGAAAAAAAAGTGCTGTGAACACAATGACTCTAAAAATATGATTTTATAATAGATGTAGGGCTAGCGAATGTGTTCACCATATTTTCGCCGGTCTGTAATATTGTTTTTACCATCCTTCCCTGCAGATAAAACACACACTATGTCCAGAAGTCTGGAACTGTTCATCTTGCTGGCTGCTCTCTGCTGTACCCTAGCGGACAATGTAAGTATTACACCCAGGTCTAGATGTACAGTACATGGTTCATTACTACTACCCATGTATACCTACCTCTACCTGCCCTTCATTCATATCCACAAAACAGCATTTAAAGTCTGTATTCCCGACTGAACGGTTGCCACTGTGTTCTAGGTTGAGCACCTTGCGTTCCAAGAGAGGAACCCGTTTCTATAGAGGTGAGCAGCACCGGACGCCGCCTAGATGGACGTTTGTGGTTATACATAGCAAGTCTCCGTCCTCTGTTGCCTCTACCTGTGAGCCATCACACACACCCTTCTCTTTGTCACCACTCATGTCATTGTCATGCATGCATCATGTCACGTCTTCTGTGTTGTACCGTGTTTTGTTTGTTTCTCTTCTTTTCTTTAGGGGGCATGTTGTGTTTTTGTGTGTTTTTTACCTGTAATTGTGGTTAATTGTAGTCATTTTTGTGCCATTCCCTTCATTGTATGTTCTTGTTTTGCCTTGTTTGTACTGTGTGTGTGTATGTGTGTGTGCGTGTGCGTGTTAGTGCTGTGTACGGATAGTAAGACGGCAACAGTGCGTAACTATGGCGAGACGTGGATGCGGTGGCGTGGGCGACATGCGGAGTACTGCCGCTGTGCACAAAAAGGACGCGAGAAATGTCACTACGTGCCTGTTGTCAGTAAGTGCACGCATACTCACACAGACGCAGACAAACACCCACACACACCCACACCCACACACACACACACACACACACACACACAGACCAACAGACGCAGTACAGATAATTGGAAACACACATCGTCTCTATTTACTGGAGTAATAAGGTAACGTTGCCAGGTCGTTACTAAGGTCGTCTCTATTTACTGGAGTAATAAGGTAACACCATTTAATTTTACTCCAATGAAGTTCATTCTCTTTTTCTTTTTGTTTTACTCTGACAAATTTACTTTCCGAGATATGTTTTTTTTTTGCTGTCTAACTGATGTTTTGTGAGGCTTCCTGTGTATTTGTGAGTTGGCGTAGTTTAGTCTGGGATTGTTCACAAATCCTCTTGCCTCTTGGCCAGACGATTCCTCATGCTGTGGACTATTGCCACCACTGACTGACGTCCCATGATGCATATTTCAGACCCCTCCTTCTGTCAAATTGCAAACACATTTCCGCCTGCCAAACCCTGAAGTCTGGATGGAATTAACGGGCTGTGGTCATACTGGACACCAAGCTGACTGTGATCTGTGTACTGTAGAAAATAACTCATTATCACAGATAGTACTGAGAAATAGCTGCTCTTTTTATTACAGTATTACAGTAATAGATAATAACTAACTAGCTAACTGACCCCCCCGCCTCTCCTCCAGACTGCCAGGAGTCTCGGTGTTACAACGGCGGTGTCTGTAAGGAGGCGCTCTACTCCTCTGAATTCCTGTGCCAGTGTCCGTCCGGCTTCACGGGCACACAGTGTGAGATCAGTAAGTACCCAACAAACATACTCCCACAACATCCACCCCCTGAACACGAACATCATAATTTAGTCCAACCGACTCCTTATTCTAACAGTTAATGATTTCCCTGTATCTAATGAGGGTATTGCAGAGCAGAGTGAGACTCAAATACCGGCATTTCCATAGCAGGCTCGGCACCCTCATTAACATTTCCTCTCCACGAAGCTGTTGGTGACTATAGATAGCGTAACAGACATGACGCACGAATCATAGCGCTCATAGGCTTGCGGTCTGGGTGGAAAGTAAAAGTCGGGGCACAAACAATGGAAAGAAACCGTCTTTTTGGGGTTTTAAATGTTTTTGTTTCTGTGGGTTATTGTATATTTTTTTTATATCACGCTCCACTCGCTCAACACAATAGTAATCCAAAACCCAATACTCACAGCCAAGGGAATTTCTTAGCATTGGAGAGAGAGAGAGAGAGAGAGAGAGAGAGAGAGAGAGAGAGAGAGAGAGAGAGAGAGAGAGAGAGAGGCCAGACACAGTTCATTCATTTATGATCAGCCAAAGTAGTATTTGGTCATTGGCTGAAACCACACAAGTTATGAGCATAACTTAACTGCCACAAGGGGGGGAAAAAAGACTGAAGTGTTGTATGGGATTTGATTGGTGAAATATCTTGGATGAATTGCAAATATGTTTTATGGACATTTCCATTACAAACGAAAAGTAAAAGCATGTTGTAAAATTGTAGTTAATAAAATAGTAAAAGTTGTATTTATCCACCATGACATTACGGTTATTAGTTAAAAAAGTTATAATTAAGTTGTACAGTTGTTATCTAATTACTTTATTTTTGATTGGTTGACCAATGTCTCCCTCCTTCTTGTCCACTCTAGTCATGCGCCGCCCATCGGCTAAAAGCCTGACACGGTCCAATCAAACGCACGTACACCGATAGGCGGTCAATCGAAGACCTTCCATCTCACACACACACACACACACACACACACACACACACACACACACACACACACACACACACACACACACACGCACGCTCTCTCTACGAAGTTAAGTGTGCTGAGCTGGATTTCACCCGCCCCAGCCTCCACCTGCTTCGTTTCTGCTCTGTATCGTATGTCACCGACACAACGGGTTGAGATATCTGATGTACCCTGTGGGGGGGGGATTGTCTAGTGCTCCCTGTAGTCAAATGTTGTTATGCGGCCTCTGACATCTGTGTCATGCGTTAAATCCTACAGCAGGAAGTATCCTAAAAGAGTGGAACCTGCCAAACTACAGTGTATTACCATTTCATACAATACAAATCTACGAGTGATGTCTGACAGAAGTCTATAATCGTTCACTTCTCCCCCCCCCAGACACCAATGAGAAGTGCGTGGCGGGCCAAGGCGGCGGCTACCGAGGGACATGGAGCACAAGCCACACAGGGAAAGTTTGCATCAACTGGAACTCAACCTCTCTGAGGGGAAGGCATTTCACCGCCACGAAGCCTGGCGCCGCCAGCCTGGGCCTCGGCAACCACAACTATTGCCGGTACGACGCGAGAACGCGACGCGTACATGACAGACATACCTTACATACATACACACATGTATACTGACACACACACACACACACTGTTCTACTCTTCTCACTTTCCATCTCGTCTTCTGCGCAGGAACCCGGATAGCGACTCGTTTCCCTGGTGTTTCGTCTACAAGAGCGGTCAGGTGGCCTGGGAGCGCTGCGCTGTCACCAAGTGTCCAGAGGGTAAGCGTGGATTCAAGAAGCGACACTATGTCACTTTGTTTTTTTTTGTGTTTTTTTTACACAACTGCTCTTACACATCCCTTTTGTTCAAAAAAGATTTGAAACGAGAGACTGTAAAGTGACGCGAGGTTTACTCCGTTTAAAAAGCCCACTGGGTTGGATGTTGTTTATTTTTAATATTAACAATATTTTTAATGATATCATTAATATAATTCCAAACACTCTCAAACTAAAAGTGATGGCGACGGGGAAATGTCCGACATGTACGATAGCTGTGAGAGTTAAAATAGGGCAGCGAAGGGGGGGGTTATCTATCGATACCGGCGGTGTCGTGCATTTTGGACGGCGGCCTGACCGGACATGTTTCCGCTGTAGATAAGGAGCAGGAGTGCGTGCGGGACGCAGGCCAGTCGTACCGCGGCTCGGTGGCCGTCAGCCGCAGCGGCGCTCGCTGCCTGCCGTGGGACTCGGTGTTCGTCAAACACAAACTGTACACCGCGTGGAGGCCGGACGCGCTGAAGCTGGGCCTGGGCAGCCACAGCTACTGCAGGTGTGTGTGTGTGAGTGAGTGTGTGTGTGTGTGTGTGTGTGTGTGTGTGTGGTGGGTGTGGGTGTGCATGCGTATGTCTATGTCTGTGTGTTGTGATATACTTAGACTTCCCTATGCTACTTTAGCTTTTCTTGTTGTATTTAGGTAATATAAGCCATTATTTACGTAGAAAACACATATTACGGACACCTTCGACATCATTCAAAGGAGCCACTTTAATCTAGATTAACCTAGATTAATTTCAAGAGTACCATTAGATTAATCTAGATTAAATATTTTAATCTATGCCCATCTCTAGTTTTAACGTACGTGACCGTGTTATAATGCACACAAAGCGGTCGACACTTTGACGACAAAGTCACTCTGACATAAGGTTATGCATCCATGGATGAACAGAGGAGACAACTGTGTGTATTTTCCCTGCAGGAACCCAGACTCGGATGCGGGCCCCTGGTGTCACATCGTCAAGAACGACCAGCTGAACTGGGAGCTCTGTGACGTAGCTAAATGCTGTGAGTGTCCCTTAGCTTTTGTTTCCTGGCATTGTTATTTCTGTTGTTGTTTGCTGTGTTCGCATGGTGACCATGATGCTAACAATACGCATGTTGCTTGCCTCCATTTTTTTATTTTTTTATTTTTTTTTAGCAATCCCTCCCACGGCTATCTCGACCCTCGACCCCAGAGCTCCTTCCATCAACAGCAACCTCCACAGCAGAGGTACAACTTTTAATAATAATCCTTCACAATAAAAGACCCGAACCTCGGGTCCGTAGTCACACTCAGATAGCCACTACTCTCTCAGTATACATTTCCAATTTCATCCATTTAGGGCATTTAGCAGACGCTTTTGTCCAAAGCGACTTACAAGAAGTACATTTGTCAGTAGAAAGTAAAACAACAACGTATCACAGTCACAGTCAGTACAGTGCACAGTTTGCTAGGCTTAGCTATCATATCAGGTATACAGTACTATTTAGGAGGCTGTGCGGAGTCCAGGCGCACTCTGAACAAATGAGTCTCGAGTCTCTTGCGGAGGCTGGTGAGCGACAGGGAACTCGGTCCACCACAGCTGAGCGACCTTTGTGACCTCTTTTAGCGATGGCGGTATCAGCCGGCCGGCCGAGGTAGCGCTGGAGCTGGGGCATGGGGTCTGACCTTAGAATATACCACCTCCTATACCAACCACATCAACTGGCATCAACATGTAAAGCGGCGAATAGGCATCTGGGGGTTTAACTGTGATCCCGTGACTTGTGTGTTGTTCACAGCGACGTGCGGCCAGCGCCAGGACAACAGGCTGTCGTATCGTATTTCCAGGGGGCAGCAGAGTGACATCACAGACCAGCCCTGGCAGGTGGCCATTAACGTGTTTCGTCGCCGCCACAAGAAGCACACACATCTGTGCGGAGGCATCCTCATCGAGTCCTGCTGGGTGCTGTCTGCGGCACACTGCTTCGAGGAGGGGTGGGTCACTTTCCGTCGCTGTCATACGCTTGAAGAAAGTGTTTTTGGCATTTTACAGGCAGAGAAAACAGTGAAAATTAAAAGCACACAGAGCATATTATATACAAAAGGCTCACGTGTCTGTGAATGTGACATTTTGGTGTTGGTGTTTCAGCCACAAAGAGTCTGACCTGCAAGCTGTGCTGGGGAGAACTTTCCGGAAGCAGAGCTCCAACAGTGAGCAGATTTTCCAGATTGAGAAGTATTGGATCCACCAGGATTTCGACAAAGAGACCTTGGACAACGACATCGGTAAGCACATAAGAATATATTAGATGTATGTTGTATAATTTACACACTTATAGAATATATATAAGCCTTATTCTGTACAGTAAATAGTACATGCCATTTTGTGTACACTTTTTATCCAAAGCCTCTTCTAATACACAGTATTAGTTGGGCTATAGGCAGGACTGGGCTGTTTTCTACTGTTTCTACAGCTTTCTACTGCTGTTCCCTATGTAAAAACCTCTAATGTCTAATGTCTGTCACAACCTCACTTCTGCTGTTCCCTCCTCTGCCATCAGCTCTGTTGAAGCTGAAGAGTGACATCGGCATCTGCGCCGTCATCTCCCCTGAGGTCCAGCCTGCGTGTCTTCCAGAGCCGGGCCTGGTTCTGCCTAACTGGACCGTGTGTGAAATCTCTGGCTATGGGAAAGACGCAGAGTGTAAATAGCTGAATTAATTCATTAACCATTCATCTCTTTTCCATGTTATTATTTTGTGTGACATCGGCGCTGATGTGGCACCACGCGACTTTATGTTGGATACAGTGTGGTTTTGGTTTAATGTTAATCTGGGTGACCAGCAGAGGGCAGTATTAATACACTGTAATAAATGTACTGTTGTCTTCTCTACACAGTCGCTGCGGAGAACTCAGAGCGTGTGAAGAGAGGTTTTGTAAAGCTGTGGCCCCGGGAGAGCTGCCCCAAAGTGATCGCTGAAAGGATCCTCACAGACAACATGCTGTGTGCCTGGGGAGGGCCTGGATGACGCCTGCAAGGTGAGCACACACACACACACACACACACACACACACACACACACACACGTACACATATGCAAACACACACAAACACACACACACGGATTCCCCCTGAATATGCAAACTGGAGCAAAACACTTTCTACTCGCCATTTTGACACAATGAGTACAAACTCCTCCTCACGGTCTTCCTCTCCTCCTCCTCCTCCTCCTCCTCCTCCTCCTCCTCCTCCTCCTCCTCCTCCTCCTCCTCCTCCTCCTCCTCCTCCTCCGTGTGCGCAGGGAGACTCGGGCGGCCCCCTGGTGTGCTCCAGCGAGGGCCGGATGACCCTGATGGGGGTGATCAGCTGGGGGGACGGCTGCGGGAAGACGGACGTGCCGGGCGTGTACACGCGCGTCACCCACTACCTGGACTGGATCAAGAGCCGCATGACTGAGGACCTCCTCTA
This sequence comes from Merluccius polli, assembly GCA_030340625.1. Classification (NCBI taxonomy): domain Eukaryota; kingdom Metazoa; phylum Chordata; class Actinopteri; order Gadiformes; family Merlucciidae; genus Merluccius; species Merluccius polli. The sequence continues at coordinate 46,780 of JAOPHQ010002922.1, forward strand.
AGAGAGATGGAGCGAGAGAGAGGGAGAGAGAGAGGGAGAGAGAGAGAGGGAGAGAGAGAGAGAGAGAGAGAGAGAGAGACGAGCGAACAGGAAAAAAAAGAAGCAGAACAATGAAGTACTGTGCTTGACGAACAAACTCACAGATAAGAGATTTTTTTGAAGGGACAATCATAACATTGGCCGATGGGACTGCTATTCTGCGTCGAAGGACCCTTCACTTCACACAAAGTGTCACACAAAGTGTCTGTACACGCAGATATCCAGACCCCCCCCCCCACCCCAATCCTCCTTACAGATGCACCACTGCCCCTCATCGAGGTCTAGGGTCAAATCTAGACAGAGGAGCACAACAAAGACCTCGGTTGTGTGTGTTGTCTCCTGCTCCACAAGGCCGCTCTGTCTCTGTGCTGTGCGGCGGTGGTAATATAGTGCGCAAAGCTACAGTATATTATGGACAATACAAAAGTCCTCTTCATCCCAGTGTCGCCTTCATACCGACTGTGTCAGCTGTCATCGACGATGGACTACCAGAGCAGTGTTTCTTAAACTACCGGGGCCCAAAGTGGGCCGTGATTCACTTGAAAACTGAATCATGAACTGATCCTCTTTAATTCAATGAGTTTTCTGAGTGTGCGGTGGTTGGGTGACACGGACACGTGGAAATCGTCTTCTGGGTCCCGAGAGGAAATAGTTTAAGAACCGCTGGCCTGTTATCTGGTCTCTGGCCGTGAAGCCCCATGTCTGCACTTCATGCACAGATAAGGGGCAACATACACCGTTCTCATTGTGACTACCTGCTCTTGTTGTACGTCACCGGAGCCTGGGATCACTTTTGTTTGTCTGTTGCTAATATTGACTGTTGTACATTCCTGTACAGTGTTTTAGTTTTTAACTTAGTTGAGGCATTTTGCGCCAGTAACTCTTTTAAAACCGGACGCACGGCGCACCCGATACAGGCATTCAACATCATAGCTATTTTTAAGGGATTTTTGTTTTTTTAACCATCTCTTATTCGTTAATGTGTTGCCTGTTGCTACGCTGGCTTTTTACAGTTTGACGTGTGTTGTTGACATTCAGTCTGTTAACCTTAAGACGCTCTGCTGGCTCAGAGGCTATAATGGATATCTTCCCCTTTCCCTTCTCAGGGTCTATGGGGCCAAAGCTGTCCATTATGTTTTTATAAACAGTGCTTTTTATACGTTTTATAACAGTAGACTGTGTACACAGTGTTACTATCCACAAAATACACCGGAGAACAGAGCTTCGAGAGTCCATATGATTTAGTTTTATACCCTCAAAGCAGTACGAAAAAAACATTTGAGTTGAGCTTGAGTTTGTAACATTTACATACGTTTGTATTTTTATTTGATATAAGGGATGATCTGGATGTGTTTTTGTTATATCGAAGTCATTTTTTGACTGCCACACTTTTGTTTTGATTTGTTTCACTCTTTCTGTGAGATACTTTGTGATAGATTCAAGGAAAATTGTGTCTCAGTATTTTAAGTTAATATTTATGTGTATTTTATGTTCTCTTGTAGAAACTTGAATGTGTAGTTTAACTATTTATTGTCAACGTCTGTTGGTCACATTTGACAAACCTATCTCATTTACAATAAACAATCTCTGTTATAAATGTCTTTTCTGCCTCTCTTATTGAAATGTGTCACACACAGATCAGATCAATGGTTAATCATTGCCTTGTTAAAATTGCCTTAAAGTTTACAGTTAGTTATTTACAGCGTTCTCTTTGTTTAATGATTAATAACTGGTTTGTGTCGAAAGCAAAAAAGCATGTCGTTTCTTTCTGCAGACGGACATTCATATTTTCCAGCAGCGTTTCAAAGTGCCCACTAGTTTCTGACCTATATTCACTCCGTAGGCTAAGAGAGGATCATGAATGGTTGCGTTATCCCGGTCTACCGCGACGCCATTTCCGGTTTCTTACTGCCGATGAGCTGTGTACGCCAGTTAATAGTCCCCGGAGCGAGAAGAATAACAATATGACAGAAGAAGAACAAGAAGAACAAGAAGAAGAACAAGAACAACAACTAAACATGGAGTGTGGAAGAATAAAGCCATATCTGAAACATGTAACAGAAACGGATATCCCTGGATAGTCCCGCCCATCTCCCGCCCATAACGCTCATTCGCAGCATCCCGTCCCAGGAGACCGTAGGGAGGCGAGGTGGGGCTGCACCTGTCCTCCGCCCCCGGGTTATGAAGAGGTGGGGCTCCGCGGTTATTTATGGTTATTTATGGATATTTTATGGTTATTTATGCAAAAATACCAGCATGGCCAGCGAATAGCTGACCGCGGAGAACCGCTTGGGCTGCAGTTCATCACTTGGTTTTAAGTCTGTAGTCTGCGTCCCAGACCCGACGTCCAGGGCCTGAGGAGGACCTGCATCACAACCATGGTAGTGTACACTTTATATATCTCGCTATGTTATATGGTATTTCATATTTACAAACGGTTTAACGTAAACCATTTAAATGGTTTCCCTTATGGGCTGCATGGTGAACTACTTTTTTTTTTTTCTCAACCATGTTTGAACCTAAATTAAACCTAAATAAACCTTAATTGGCCTAATTTTCAACTAGGCCTATATTCTGAGAATTGAATTGAGGCTAACGTTGTTTTAAACGGCCTATTTGGACGGGCTGTGGATGTGGATTCTGCCTAATAGGCCCATTGGGACGACCATTAGGGGGGATAGGCCTGCATGTGATTTTGAATGTCAAGTTCACATTCATTTTTTTTTTATTTTTTTTTTTACAATTATCATTGTTATCTGTAAAATATGGGGTATTTTATTGTATGCAGTCTATGGTGTGCAGGCCTACACCTTAATGATGTGTTTACCTGGGCTTAATAGACCATGGGCTTTTAAATATAAAATCATTAGCAGAATATATAAAGGTGAAGGACTAATGGCTATGAAATGACTCTGCACCAGTGACTGAATGATGCCAAAACGTGTCCTGCCCTTCATATGTAAAACAGATCAAGAGATCTTATCCTCCAGGTCAGAGTCTCAGGTCACAGTCGGCCTACAACAATGCTCCTCATCAATGTGCATCTGCGCCGTCTATCTCTGGTCATTTACATGTCACTTCCTCCACTACCCTTTGATGACAACCGTCCTTGTAGGAATGGAGGAGAGATAAATCTGCACTTCCTTAATTCTGAACAGCTGCTGTGCTTCTGTATCTGGCTCCCTCCAGGTGATCAATACAGAGAAGCAGAGTTGTCGATATTGATAAATGTATTACGTGGTGGTTTACAACGTCTACTGACGAACCAGTGCTTTGGTCACACATTAGCGCTGGAAAAAACAGTTTGGACTAAATTCCTTTTTTTTGTTGCTGTGAATGTAGGACAGTATTAGACCTAAAGACACAGAAGGACAATTCATAAAAGCACAGTCTGGTCCAGTCACACATTTGTATGCACCTCTCTTAGAGGATGTGCGGTCCCTCCACTGTGTTGCGCTGTGAGGTCAATACCGTGACAGCACAGGGCCCCGGTGGCTCCATGATTAAGCTCAGACACAGAGCAGCCATTCACTGGGCTCTGATAACCAAATCTGGAAGCAGGACAGGAGGTCAAGGACCTGCATGACCGCCCACTGCACTGCTGGGTCCAACCACACCAATGTCAAATGACTTGGATGTCCTGTGATGTAATAATGTGCCAATGTCTTAACCTTATTTAAATGTTATCAAATGATGACATGTCAAATTAAATACATGCTCTGTACATACGTCTTTCTGCTTATCTGTCTAATCAGTGTTTTTCTCTCTCCCTCTGGGACAATGTTAAATGAACATTTGTGTTTTACAGAGCTTCTTCAATAAGTTGAAAAACCTGTAAGTATCATATTATAGCAGCTTTTCTACAATAATCATCATTTATAACAGTAATGTCAAAGCCATGCCTAATGCCAGTCTTAGCCATCCTTTATATTCTTAGATCTCGGATGGAGAGAAGGATGGCTGGACTGAAACAGAGACATATGTCATAGTAGTAATTGTAATGGTTGAGAATGACATTATGATTTCATGTGATAATGTTTGTATTTCACCTTCCTTCCTCCTCATCCAAGTCACAGTGGGCCCCCCACCTCCACCGAGAAGAATAGGTAAGAGTTCATTGTTATCATGTTTCTTGTTCATTACATTTTTTTCTGTAGCCAATTACTGACAATTTGCTCTTATAGGAATTACGTGTAAATACTGACCTTAATGTATTTATATTAGAATCTTCAGTTTTATTATTTTAACTTAAAAGCCGTAATCCATGTATACTTACATTCTTTCTGTCTCTCTGTTTCTCACACACACACACACGCACACACGCACACACACACACACACACACATGAAGATAATAATGGATTGAGTAGCTGGCCAGAAGATGAGTTTGTAAGTCGTATGTTTTGTGATCTGTTGTCACTTTGTATTTCTTTTTTAAATTAATGTTAAATGATGATGATGATGATGATGATGATGATGATGATGATGATGATGATGATGATGATGATGATGATGATGATGATGATGATGATGATTGTTGATGTACTTGTGCAGGACGAGGAAGAGGCAGACATGTACGAAGCGCCGCCCCTGCGAGCGGCCTGCCATCAGGCAAGTCCCGCCAAAACCAATGGAGTTGGATTGGATTTACCTGGGTAACAGCACTGTGATGATTGTGATTATGATTATGATTACAGCTATAAGCAACGAGGTCCAGTGGACGTAGGGAACGCCAGTTAGATAGTGAGTTGGGTCGGTAAACCTGAGTCTTTGGAAAACCTAATTGTAGTCACTTATCTGATGCAGGAACTATTTAATCCAATCACCAATCACTTTGATTTGGCCTTTACCTGCAGACCGCTCGGCCGATCAGGTTGCTCCGCAGAGGCAAGCCGCTCCGCCCCCAAGACAAGCCCCCCCACCCCCCAGACAACCTGTCCCTCCCCAGAGACGAGGTGCTCCCCCGCCGAGGCCCCAGAGACAAGCCGCCCCACCCCAGAGACAAGCTTCTCCGCCACAAAGACCGATCCCCCCACCGATGCGACAGGCCAGCGCACCGACGAGGCCGACCAAACTGACAGCGATGGGCAAAGCTTTGGTTTGTTACGTTCAGGAAACTGCGCTTTGTGTCCGCTTTTAATTCCATTTAATCCCATTTGATGTTGTTTCTGCCACGCCTGCCAGTAAACGGCGACGTCATTTCGGATTGGCTATTAAACGCCCTATTATACGCCCTGATTGAGACTCTCTCTTGTCCCGTTCGTCTTTAACCAGCCACCACAGCGGGAAGCCGAAGGGTTTCACGACCCCAGCAACAAGAAACGTAAGCCGCCTGTCGTGTTTTACCAGCTCCCCTCGGTGCAAAACAAAACGTGCAGCAGCCACATGGTGACCGGTGTGCGTTTTCCTCCTCTCTTAGCTCCTGACGTGGACAGAAAGGAGAAGCCTGGGAAAAAGGGCGCCCCGAAAAAGACGCCCCCCCCTCTCCCATCCCTGCCCTCCCGCGACGAGGAAGGTCATCACCTACCGCTACGTCTCATTTACATACTCACAGTCATGGGAGATGGCAGCGCTCTGTTGTTTTCACGACATTTCTGAAAGAAAATAAGCGTAGATTTTGATATCTAATGTATAATGTGATCTCTTAGGATACCGGGTTGAGGAGCGTTCTTAAAATAGTGCTTCTATTCACGTGACGGGAAGTATATTGTTTTAAACACATTTTTATTTTAATGTGTTTTGAATGATGCCGCGATTACCATCGACCGTGCGCTTCCAGAGCTAGGGAAGATTTACATGTAGGGAAACAACAATACAGTAAGGTACAGTAAAGATGCCAATAATTCAAGCGCTCATAATTGCTAGGTTAACCCATTCCTCGTATACAAGAAAGATAGATAGGGTAAGATGCTACACGATGCTGCTAAGTAATATTTTTAAGTGCCAGAAGTTGGGGTGGGGGGAGGCTATGCAGAGTCCAGGTGGACTCTGAACAAGTGGGTCTTGAGTCTCTTGTTGGAGGCTGGTGAGCGACTCTGCGGTCCTGACGTCAGCAGGGATCTCGTTCCACCATAGCGGTGCCAAAACAGAGAAGAGTTGTGACTTTGCTGCGCGACCTTTGCTTGCTCTCGGCAAGCAAAGGTCGCGGTAGTTGAGCGGCGGTCTTGAGCTGTGGGGCCGCGGGGTCTGACTAACGCTTGGCCATCTATTTTCTTCCATCACGCAAATGAAATAAACAGACAGACAGACAGACAGACTAACTAACTATAATCTGGTTGCCTAGGTTTGTTACATTGCAATAATAACTTGTTATTCATATTTTCTGGACTACTAGTTGACCACCAGGGGGCTGTGTAACTCACTTTCTTTAAAGTCACTTTCTCCATTTCAGATGTGTACGTAGATCCAAACGAAGAACCGGTGAGTCTGACGCTACAGAACAGAACAGAACCTTGTTGGGATTTTGGTCTCGGCTTTTGACCAAGTGTTGACGCTTGTGTTGGTGTGTTTCAGGGGGACAGTGAGGACGTGTATCTGGAGCCAACCGAAGGTCGGCAGCAGGCCCTCCAACTGAAACTCATCATTCATCCAGTTTGGTCATAATTGTACAAGTGCAGTAATATAGTTTGTGGTCTAGTGTCAGTGCGTAGGACAGTTCAGCTGAGGTTTCCGTCCCCCATGGCTCTAATAGTGAATAATATCATGTAAAGTTAGTTAGTTAGATTTATTTTTCACAAAACTGAATCATTCGTAGCATTTATATCACACTTTTCAGGGCACTCAAAGTGAGTGTGTGTGTGTGTGTGTGTGTCCACTACCCCCCTACCATCCAACAGTGATTAGTATACTAAGGACCAAATATACATAGCATACAACACATTTGATTTGTCAAATTCTTCCCCTCCTTGCGCGCCAGCTTGTCCGCCGCCCTCTCGTGGGCCAATGAGATTGCCTCCTCTTCTCAGTCCAACGGTGGCGCCGCCGGCTCTCATGTCCATGTAAGTACACCTCACCTCGGGTTCCTTACAGCAGTCTTCTCCTACTCCACTGTAAAGATGAGCTTCTTCTTCTCCATCCTAAGGATGAAGCCTCCTGTGCCCAGGGCCTCGTCTGTAAGTCACTTACTTGGCTATTATTTAACATGTTTTGTTATTTCAATGGACACCAAACACAGTAGAGTCCTGTGGGTCTAAAGCATGTGTGTGTGTTTGTTGTCTCTCTCTCTCTCTCTCTCTCTCTCTCTCTCTCTCCAGAACTCTCTATCACCAACCGGCAGTGAGATGAAAACAGGTAAAACGGTACAACATTACTCCAGTAAAGTACGCAAAACAACCCTTTTAAATGTTTACTAAATGTCAACAATATAAAATAATGTTCAATTATTATTAGGTCATTTCAGACCTCCATCTCCCCTCATGCTGGACCAAATTCCAGAAGGTGATTTTGATTTTATTTTCATTCAAAGTTTAATGTCAACACCTTGTCTGTCGATCTTTATATTTATTTTTAGCTGAATTTCATATTCGTGTATCTTTCCCCCACTATATGCATCCCACCTCCGACTGGAATGAAAGTCACCAAAGCGACGGGAAATGAGGTATGACTCTATGCGTGAAGATAAGAAAAGTTTGATTTGATGTGACTGTAAAACTGTCGCCGTTGCATTGACACGCGGATGAATTACAGGACGACGACTGGTTTGCGGGCAATTGCAAGAGAAAGGGCGCTGAGGACCTCCTCCTGAGAATCAACAAGGTATCACACGGCTCTGCGTTTACGTCCGACTGTCCGTCTATCGCCGCTCGCCTCGCGCTTCCTGCTGAATCTCCAGATGGTTTCCCATGATCTCCGTTGTTGTCCCACGTCGACTGCTCGACCAGCAGGCCGCCCAAAAATGGCCGCCCAATCGTCTTGGGGACTGAGGCTACATCGGTGTGTCATAGCAGGAAGTGTTCTAGCGATTCTCGCCGACTACGCCGTACTACATATATTTATACATATCACGCCGCCGTATGGCCACATGTAAAACACGTGATTTGCTAAGTCTGAAGGTCGCTGATTGGTCAGGTCATCAACAGTCGACCTTAATGACGCTGCGGCGGCTCGGCTGTCCTAATTGGTCCCAATTCCACGTTGCTCCGTCTTCGTGATGCTGCTGGCGCTCTCAGCTTGAGCATTCAAAAGTATTTTATGTGTGCGCTTTACCTCGTTCCTTCTTTCCCCCCCCTTCCTCATCTCCTTCCCTTATTAATTTCCTCCTTCCTTCCTTCATTCCCTTTTTCTTCACTCCCTCCAAATTACCCCTCTGACATGTCACTCCTCTGTTATTCTTTCTCCTAATCCAATTTCCCCGCCCCCCCGCCTCCTCCCATCCATCACTGTGGTCTTTGTTCTGGTGCGTCCCGCCGTAGGACGGCGCCTTCCTCATACGCCACAGCTCGTCCCAGGACCCCCGGCAACCGTACACCCTGGCTGTGCTCTACAGCCAGAAGGTCTACAACATCCCCATACGCTTCGTGGAGGAGATGCAAGGCTACGCCCTGGGGAAGGAGGGGAAGGACAACGAAGAGGTGAGGATACATACAGGGACTTTTTCTACCATTGTTAGTCCCCTGGGATTAAAGCTATAGTGCGGGACTTTTCCATATAGTCCGTCACGGTTAATCCCTCGCCAAACGTGTTCACGCACAATGCATGCTCTATGGACAGAGCATGCTCTGCCCGTAGAGCATGTATCCACCGCATCACATGTGTCCACTGTTGTGCAGCCACAACAGTGGCGACGGCGACGGCTACGGCGGAGACTGTGACGTGACGTAAGCACGTCAGCAGGGGGAGACAAAAGTCCCGCACTAAAGCTTTAAACTTTCTCTCTTTTTCAAGAGAGACCCGACCCAGAAAACACAACATAAAAAACTACAAAAATGTATTTAAAACAATCGAGACAACATAAAATGCAATAACAATAGTGCAAAAGAATAGTACAGGTATTAGTTAAAACATTTACAATTTCCAATAGATTGTGCTTCCCTCTGTTTTACGATAAATGTAAATGAAGTTAGAGCGTGATTAGATCCTGCAGCTGAGCTCCTTCTGCAGACAACATTAAGGCCTCCTGACCCGACTCAGTGCACGCTCTAGGGACAGTCATGAGCACAATGTTTTGAGACCATAATATGTGCGCCGTTTTTGGACGGACCTGTAGGTTTGTATGAGCCAGCCGAGTTATGACACAGTAGCACAGCAGGCGTGTGTTTCGTCAGCGTCCTTACACTTCTCTTTTCTCTCCATCCCCATCTCTTGTCCTTCCCTCTCCATCCCTCCCACAGATCTTCAGCAGTCTCCAGGACATTATTTTCCATCACAAGAATAACCAGATTCTCCTAATCGACAGCCTGAGCCAGGCCATGCACAAAACGTACCTAGTCCTCCCTGCCCGGCCCTAAAACTGCATTACCCACAACCCATCTCACCCATAACAAATCAGTAGAGAAGTTCAAGCCTTTTGATTGACAGCAGTTCAATGCTTTTACTGTTATTTCTTCTTCGGTTAATACTGCAGCACATTATCTGTATGATTATTTCAACAGTCATGTTTTCTCAATGATTCACCCAAATCCTGGATCTGTCTCACTATCGTGGTGTGAGGTGCGGGGGGGGGGGAACTAATGTGACGGTTACAGTGCAGTTGTATTTGCTTCAAGGCAAGTACATTTTATTGTATGAAGCCCACAAATCTTTAACAGCAACAAACCAAAGACTGTAAGTGTAATAAACTTAGCGTAGGCTGCTCATGTGATGCATTATCAGGAAGCTAATATGAAGCTTTTCAACATATTTTGTTCAGGCCTTATTTCTTAACTCTTGTAGTTGATATTTCCTTATCGGGTTGAATACAATGACTGAGTTTCACTGTGGCAGATAAACTCGTAGACTTTGTACTTTACATTTTCTTTTACATACAATCACATTTAGATGTTGTTTCATATGGACTTGCGGACTAAATCCTAAACCACGTCTTTGAAGTCCAAACTGGTAATGAGACATACACTATGACGGCAGTAACTCTACAATGAGTGGTGGTTGAATGACATATTTTTGATCACTATAATAAACTACTGAACTAATGTAACTTTTTTTTAAACATTTGTCCTTAGCCCACTGAGATGTAATGGTCACAATCTCAAAAAGTTATACTACTGATAAAATAAGAATACAAGCTTCCCCGACCCCACCTGGTTTGTTATGAGTGTAAATAGCTGTTACTTTACTGTAAATAGTTTTTACTACGAACACGCAAAATGACATGTACATGTTTACCATTATTACACGTGGATGTACACAATACATGCTATGAAGTAAAGCTTTCAATAGTATTTTAAGTTCACATGTGTTTCCCGCAGTGCTAAAGAAGGGGCGTACTGGGGAAATGTTAAAAGCTGTACACGCAGTTAAAAGAATTTCCCCACTTGAGTCCAAATCTATTAAAATAACGTTAATACTTTATTATGTCCTTATGTTATTCTGGACATAATGAAGATGTGTAGGCCTACATATCTGAAGTATTATATATATATATATATATATATATATATATATATATATATATATATATATATATATATATATATATATATAAACACCTACTCTTGCACAAGCCTTATAAAGGTGGGGCCCCCGTCACGAGCCCTGATTTCAAAGTTGGTAAAAAAATAAAAAGGGGGGGGGGGGGGGGGGGGGGGGTCTGCGGCGGAGGGATATGAAGAGGGCGTCCTATTTTCCCTGTTTTCCCATTTTCCCACTGCATTGCATTTCGGAAAGCCTATTATTTCCCACATACACCACCCACCACCACCACCTGAAGCGCTGTCTCCATATAGGACTCATTTATCCGTCGTCATTGACGCGCACTAGTTTCCCTGGCGGAGGTGCAGCCTTTCTGGGTGCAGGAAGGCGCTGTGTGAAGCGGCAGGGGGAGGGGAGAGGGGAGGAGGGAGAGAGAGAGGAAGGGGAGGGAGGAGAGGAAGGAGGGGAGAGAGGAGGTGGGTGTTGCTGAATGGGAGCAGTCACTGGAGCCGTGTGACATCAACGCAAGCCTCCCCACACTTTTCGCAGCTCATCATTTTAGTGGTTTTTTTTTTTTCTTCTGTGTGGTGGTGCTGGTGGTGGTGGGGACGCATAGGAGGAGGACCACCTCCTGGGGAAGACCGCATACAGTCCAGTCCAGTACCCCCAACCCCCCACCCCCCCCAACACACACACACACACACACTGCGGATCCTCGGGACCAGGACCAGCCGCCAGGATGGCTCAGATTCTGCCGATCCGCTTCCAGGAACATCTGCAGGTAAGACAAATACGCACCATAATAATAAGAAAAATACGCACCAAAAAAAAAAAGACGTGCACCTGAAATGAATGACTTGAGATTTGAGTTTTCATTCCTGCCTCCCGGAGGGGGTCCCGCCGACGGGCCCACACGACACGGGCAGCATGTCGCATTTGAATGGGGTCTGGTCTAGGTCTGGGTCTGGGTCTAGGGCTGCAGGGTGGTGGTGCTCAATATAGCTACAGGCCCACGTCTCTGCTATCCGGCCGGCAGCAGATGATGACTTGTAAAAAACAACCCCAGACCCCCCCCCCCCCAGACCCGGGGTGGTCTGGTGGTCTGGGGGGGACTGGGGGTCCACACACGGCTGTATGCGGACCCGCAGTCTCCGCTCCGCGTCGCAGGTCCTCCACATAATGTGCGCTTCTGCTCGCGCAGCGGCGGTGCCGCCGATTTGATACTTTGTTGATGTGCGCGTGTGTGTGTGTGTGTGTGTGTCGACAAGTGAGCTCAGCTGTTTTTGTGAGTGTGTGTGTGTGTGTGTGTGTGTGTGTGTGTGTGTGTGGGGGGGGGGGGGGGGGGGGAGAACGTGAGTTGACACTGGAAGTGTTGCACCACCACCACCATGTCATGGAGAGACCGGACCCGCTGCCGGGTCCGGTCGCTCCCGGATCCGGTACCGACACGCAGCTCAATGCGGTTAGTCTGCCTGCCTGCGCCCCCCCCTCCCCCCCATCACCCCCCCCCCTCCCCCCCCATCACCCCCCCCCTCCCCGGTGTCATAATGCCGGTCTCATCTCTAGAGGCATGATGATATGATGATGATGATGATGATGATGATGATGATTCAGTGAAAACGGAGGCAGGGTGTGGATCATGGGCCGCCGTCGCCATATGTAGACCTCATGTCGGTACATTTAAACCGGGTCCGTTGGGTCTGTGACGATCCGGGTCGGTGCTGCTGTGCCCCCCCCCCCCCCCCCCCACAGGAAGCCCCCCCCCCCCCCCCCCCCCCAGGAGGACGCCGTACTGCTGCAAAATACAAACTTTGTGACGCGTTTGCACCCCCCCCCCCCCCTTCCATCCTCCTCCTCTCCTCCTCCCCTTTTACATTATATCCCGTTGTTATGGTAACACCAGGCAGTGAAATGGCCTTTCAGTGGAAAGAGCTATGAGCCCCCCCCCCCCCCCCCCCCCCCCCCCTTCTGCTGCCATCCTCCTGCCAACAGGGCCGCTTCCTCAGCCAGAGGAGACCGTCTATCCCCCAGACCAGACCCTGTCGGCCCAGACCCCACGGCTACCATCACCCTGTCATAATAACAACATGGAGGAAACAGCAGCAGCACCACTGCACCAGACGGTGGACCTCACGGTTTCCCCCCCCCCCCCCCCAGTGAGTCCCGGTTTGCGTGGTCGGTCCCGGGGGGTGTGGGGGGTGACGCATCTCCTTGCAAAAACTTTGTAGGACAAAAGTAACATTGACCAGGAGGGGCCAGACGCGCGTCTGGCTCCAGTGCTACGGGGGGGGGGGAAGTCACGGCCCCGCACCAGACGCGGCCCCCCCTAGGTCTCTCCAGCCCGGGGAAGTATGTCTGGAATTTGCGAACCCGGGACTTTGGGCCTCAAGTTGTTTAACTTTTTTTCCTCCCCTCTTGGCCTGGTATTTACAGCTCTGCCCCTGATAGAGACCGCTACCAACCTCGCGCTCAGCCTCACCTGGACAGTCACTTTGGATAAAAAAGTGTCTTGACTCCACGCAACGTCAGCATACTGTTCATTAGAGTCCGGTCTACCTGAACCCGGCTCCCAGGTCCTGGTCCAGGGGGGGGGGGGGGGGGAGTGCGGGCCCTTAACTGTTGAACACGACAGACGGTATTGTATGTCGACGTGGAAGACAAACCGGTGGTCTTGAATGAATTGTTCTTCCCGGTTGTGGGAGAAGTGAAACCGGCCATTTTCTCACGCCGCACGCCGCCAGATGAATGTGCGCTCCGCCTCCTCCACCATCGCCACCGCCTTAACCTTTTAGAGGCGGTCGTTAGGCTTTGTTTCTTTGTCTTCTTCTTTGTCGCTATACTTAGACAAGTCTTGATTTAACGGTAAACATATCATTTTGTGGGCCCGTGCATATCGTGTACAGTACGACCGTATTTCCTGTGCCAAAATCTCACTTCTGATGAATGTTCTTCATCAGATATTAAAGACAATGTTGGATTCATTTCTGATGGTTTTCCAGATAGAGGATCCAGATGTTGGATATCCCTAAAGGATGTATGATGACCTGAGGTAATGGCGATCACAAACGTGTCCGTCGGGGGGGCGTCTGTCCGTTGACGAAGCGCTGCCTCCGTGACTAACGACGAGAGAGAGAGACCTCATGAAGAGATGAGGGCAGCACTTCTTACTAACGACCTCTTTGCAAATCTCATCAGCGCAGGAAACGGACAGAGGAAGAGGAAGCGATTTCCTAATTTCACAGCAGCTGCCGGTCACCTTCGGGATTGCGAGTCTGTGACCTGTTGAGGTTGACGGACGACGTGGTGGGGGGGGACGAGTGAGTGAGTCACATGGTGGGGACATGCGTGTCCGTGTCGCATGCAGTGTTGCAACCATAAGACGCCCCATCAGCAGTTAATGTGTACCGTTTCCCACGACGAGTCCCTAACCGAACCATGAGCTGAACATTACCTTGGGCCCCTATCTTGAGGTGTGTGTGTGTGTGTGTGTGTGTGTGTGTGTGTGTGTGTGTGTGTGTGTGTGTGTGTGTGTGTGTGTGTGTGTGTGTGTGTGCGTGTGCGTGTGTGTTAAAGAGGTGCTAAGCTAAGACCGTGCACTTTGTCATGCGTTGTTTCATCTCAGTTTCTGTCAAATTCTGTGAAAACGACACCACAACGCGGTGAATAAACGCACAATTCCTTCCTTTCCTTTTTCAAAAAACGTGTCCTCCTTCTTCGGTTACGCAGATGTCGCGTAATGAATCGTAGAGGAATTGTCTTGGACAGAAAAATCGCTGGATCGCGATCCTCTATCGTTATCGTAGGCGAGATATTGGGATAGTATCGCATCGTGATTCCCACCCCTATAGTGGAGATGAGTCTTCAGAGGAGAAAGTCAGATTCAGTGTGGACAACAGTGAGTATATTGATAATGGATGTTTTGGTCTGGGCGTTGAATAAATGTTGTGATTGAATTGTGAGTTACTACAAATTGTGTGTGTGTGTGTGTGTGTGTGTGTGTGTGTGTGTGTGTGTGTGTGTGTGTGTGTGTGTGTGTGTGTGTGTGTGTGTGTGTGTGTGTGTGTGTGTGTGTGTGTGTGTGTGTGTGTGTGTGCGCGTGTGTGCGCGTGGGCGTGTACATGGATGGGATGGCCGGTCTTCCTGTGAGTCAGCCACTTGCGCGTTGCTCAAGGCATAAGTTACTGGAAGTGCTGCGGAGCCGCTGTGTTTTTTTAGGCCCGCTGCTCCTCAAACCCTCCTCCATTACTTTTCCACAGCAGGTACACCCTGCCTATACATACACACACACACACACACACACACACACACACACACACACACACACACACACACACACACACACACACACACACACACACACACACACACACACACACACACACACACACAATGATCTTTCCAATATACTGTACAGTATGTGAGAGGGAGGGAGAGAGGGAGGGGGGAGGGGGAGAGGAAGGGCGCCAGAGAATTGCCTTCTCATCTCTCATTTTCATAGCTTCGCTACATCCGTACGAAAATGCAGACCTTTGACCCTCCTCCATCAAACACACGCAGCGCAAGCAGAGCAGTACATGGGAAACGTTTGAGACGTTGTCATTCATAGCAGCTGTAGTCTTTATCCAGGGGTGTGTGTGTGTGTGTGTGTGTGTGTGGGGGGGGGGGGGTACTGTACGGCCTGGCCCTGACCAGGCTGTTTATGTGCCTCATGTTGTTGAAACGCAGTTGAAATGATTAAAAGGGGACCGCGCCGTTGCGACTGCCGCCCAGCAGGCTAGCGGGAGATAGCACTGTCCTTGTGAGCAGCGCTGCAAAGATTCCTTTCCTGTTGCCTCAGACTGCATAATAGAGGCGGCTATTCCCAGCCGGGCCGTCCCAGCGGCGTGCTGCGAATTGTCCTTTCACTCCATTGATTGTGTACACAACAAACACATCTCGTGTCGAACGCTCGACGAGGGGAACACAACTGTTTATTTGTGGCCATTTCATCGTGTCAGTTAGGCCTTTTTTCTATTGAGGTGTAGCGTGGTTAGATAATGTGAATATGGACTTTTAAAGGTATAGTCAGCGATTCTGGGGCAGCGACACTTAACATCTGGATACGACGGCAATACGGCGAACTGTGGCTGGATGGGCTCGGTCCGAGCCACTGTGTTGGTTTCCCGTTGACAGAGCTGCCTGATTTTCTTTTTTCAGCGCGCACACACAACGGACAGCTAGCCGACCGCGAGGACATATTCGCTGAATTTGACAAAAAGCGTATTGGATTAGGATTCGCTGACTGTACCTTTTAAGTCCCAAGGCTCTTTCGAAATCGGACAGTGAAATAACATGCTGTGTTGTTATCACACAAACAAGTGTTATGTTAACTATGTTGGAAGTTGAGATTCAGTCACTTTCTTGGTTTGGATACAACCCACACGGGTACCCACTGTTGTCTCAGACCTGTTAACTAAACCTTTTTTCTATTTAGTATTTATACAGCTGACACACAGCAAATAGCGGTCCGGCCACTTAAACTTAGATGCAGATAATTACAGATGTTGCTGAAAAAACGAATACTAACACAACTAATACTGTAAACAGTGTGTTGTTGCATTGAAGAGCTAGCTTTCTCTCATCCTCATCCTCATCCTCATCCTCATCATCATCATGGTCATACCTAAATGCAGCAGTTGATCTTATTTGAGGAGTATGGACCGGCCCACGCTCGTACCTTGGCTGGACTCACTAAACGGCCTCCTTGTCTAACATCCGT
Organism: Merluccius polli; assembly: GCA_030340625.1. Taxonomy (NCBI): domain Eukaryota; kingdom Metazoa; phylum Chordata; class Actinopteri; order Gadiformes; family Merlucciidae; genus Merluccius; species Merluccius polli. Next base: position 63,142 of record JAOPHQ010002922.1, read on the forward strand.
TCAAGAATGCCACCGGAAAAGTTGAACAGAATGGCTGTTGTAATATAATGGAAAATCTGGGCGGCTGTGCTAGCCACAATTTACTACTGTTTCCCTTTTTAAAGCTATTTTTAGCGCTATGTCTGTGTGCGTGTGTGTGTGTGTTTGTGTGTTTTGTGTATTTCTCTTAGGCTTGGTACCATGACGGAGGTCAGACTCCGGTCCCTTTTAAAGTCATGCAGTTGGGAATTTACTCTGCTGGGTGTGTGACGCAAGCGTAAAGCCTTTATAATCATTGGGCCTTTTATCCAATATCTATACATCACAGTGTACTAAATTCAAAAGGCCCACAACTGTTGTTTTCATGAAGACAAGACAACATCACTGATCGTGAAGATGAGTTATAATTTTAGTGCGTCACTCAGTCCTAATGGGAAGTCCCAGGATACTGTGATAACTTCCCGCTTGAGGCTGTGATTTGTGATTATTGTTCGGTTTGGCGTCTTCCAGCTGCAGAACCTGGGGGTGAATCCGGCCAACATCGGGTTCAGCTACCTGACCATGGAGTCGGACAAGTTCATCTGCATCCGGGAGAAGGTGGGCGACCAGAACCAGGTGGTGATCGTGGACATGTCCGACCCCACCAACCCCATCCGGAGGCCCATCTCTGCTGACAGCGCCATCATGAACCCCGCCAGCAAGGTCATCGCCCTCAAAGGTATCAACAACGGCGCCGCAGAGACCCAGAGTCTAGCTGACAGATGCTACCCCCCCCCCCCCCCCCCCCCCCCCCCCCCCCCCCCCCCCCCCCGCTGGCCGTCCCATAAGTACTATGTTGTAATAACCATTAGAAACAAATGGCTCATCTGCATGAGTGTCTGGGATGGTTTGGTAGCTTAGCTTTACAGACATGAGCTTAATGGAACTAGCGCCTGTTTCAAACTGAAATGGCATTTGGCACTTATTGCATTATTGTCTTCTTTTTTTTCTTTTTTTTTTTTTGAATAAGCAATACGCAAACACATTAACACGAATCCTGTTGCTTTCACGTTGCTATAAATACGCACCGCACGCTCATTACTATCGGTTGAGTGAATTAGATGAGTTGTCGTGTAAATCAATTTTCTGCTGCGCAATCCAGCCCTCGGAGCACACACACACACACACCCACACACGCACACACACGTTACACACTCACTGATCAGAGTTATGACGCCACAATGCCTCTACCTCTCTACAAACCTCTCTCTCTCTCTCTCTCTCTCTCTCTCTCTCTCTCTCTCTCTCTCTCTCTCTCTCTCTCTCTCTCTCTCTCTCTCTCTGTCGCTCTCTCTGTCGCTCTCTCTCTCTCTCACTCGCTCTCTCTTGCTGTCTCTCTCTCCCTCTCCCTGCTTCCTTAATGGCCAATACCCCCTGATTTCCCCCCCCCCCTCCCCCCGGGAATTGATTGACTATCTCCCTTTTTCTCCCCCGTTGTCTGTCTCTCTCTCTTTCTCTCCCTGCATGGCTGTCTTGTCTATCTTCCCTCAGACGGTGAGTTGTCCGACCGCCCGGCGCTCCGACGCGCCACGTCACAGTAGCCATGTCATCTCTCATAAAAGCTTGCCTCCTGTATGCATTCCACCCTAGACACACACACACACACACACACACACACACACACACACACACACACACGCACCCAACACTTTCGTATTGTGTGCCCAATCACGATTTAAGTTTCCGGTGCGCATACTTCTATGAGAACAATACATGTGTTGGCATGTTTCATGTTTTCTGTGTAGCGTTCGTTCGTTGTGAGAAATCTGATGCATTGAACTGTGAAGCGTGTGAGCGCGCCGTGTGTGTCTGTATTTGCACGCCAGGGTGAGCGCTAACGCATATCCATGTCTAGATCTCTTCATGCAGCTGTGTTTGAGGTATGCCATACATATGTCTGTGTCTGTGTGTGTGTGTGTGTGTGTGTGTGTGTGTGTGTGTGTGTGTGTGTGTGTGTGTGTGTGTGTGTGTGTGTGTGTGTGTGTGTCTGTGTGTGTGTGTGTGTGTGTGTGTGTGTGTGTGTGTGTGTGTTCATGGCGGTTTGTCGACCTATAGGACTGTGTGCCTGAATGTCATACCTATGTGAGGTAAAGATTCTAGGAACTATAGTCACAAATCTTGATCTCACTTTTTTCTTTAGTTTTTTGTATTTAAAGTTGATTTCAATGTCCATGATCTCTCCAGACATTTGCGATGATCTCTGCATGCACAAATTCTCAAGAACTGTATTTTGATTTAGCGAAAGCTAAATATCATTCACTTGATACATTTGAAATGTATCAAGTGCATGTGCACATGTATCACATGTATGTTAATATACACTATATAGGTGTATTAACAGATGTATAGGCGGGAGTCGCATTCTGACGAACACGAAGCGGTGACTTCTCTCTGTGACCAGCGGATGACAGACTGAACGCCGTAGACATGAAACCCTCTGAACCCTCTTCCCAGCCTCTTCCAGGCTCCACTTGTGGTTTCATGGTGTATAGAAAGGGTCTGCGTCCCACATGTCACTTCTTGGCTAATCTCGGATCCAGAAGTTCGACAATATAGCCGAACTTCTGGGGGGAGAGACTGCACAGCGCCTCGGCCGGAAACCGCAAAGTGCGAGGGGGCGGAGTTGCGCACGCGTTTCCTGTTTTTGTCGAACTCATTCACGAGAGCAAGTGGTCAGTCTACTACACAGATTTGATTTTTCAACCTTTAATAGACAATTTGTCTGAGCATGTTGGTGTCCAGACAGGAGGTTTTAGCTTGTCTTCCCACCTCCCGCAGGAAAAGTTTAGGAAAAAAAAAAGAAAACGACCCAGCAGCCGTTCAGCCAGATTGTAGCTCATCTGACATCACACTTTAGATGCTAATCCTAAAGTCCAACTACTTCTTATCTGAAGATGCAACAATGTCCTCGTTGTCATCGCCGTCGATACGCGTTTCCAGCCGCGTACGCTTCACCCGTCTGCTTGTCCTCACCTCCGCCCCCCCCTCAGCCGCCAAGACGCTGCAGATCTTCAACATTGAGATGAAGAGCAAGGTGAAGGCCCACAACATGACGGAGGAGGTCATGTTCTGGAAGTGGATCTCCGTCAACACCGTCGCCTTGGTGACCGACGCGGCCGTCTACCACTGGAGCATGGAGGGGGACTCGCAGCCCATCAAAGTGTTCGATCGCCACGCCAGTCTGGCCGGGTGTCAGATCATCAACTACAGAACCGACGAGCAGCAGAAGTGGCTGCTGCTGATCGGGATCTCTGCGCAGGTATGAACACTCTCACACACACACACACACACACACACACACATGCGTAATATACACAAACACACCCACCCAAAGATACGAACATGACAAGAACAACAAAGACGAGGAGAATAAACGTGGAGTTTTTTGGACGACGAACGTGATGACAACAATATGCGAAGCGTGTCCGAAAACGAGCAGCTCCCCGTTCCTCCGTGAGATGAGGCCGCCTGGGAACGAGGTTGATGCTCCTGGGATGAGTGACTAGGATCACTTCTAGCGGAAATGTTCGCAAATCGAAATCGTAACATCTGCAGCCTCGCCTGTAGGACCCCCATGTTCAAGATCCCTTCCCACCCCCTTAGTGACCGGCCATGCATCTGTAGTCCTATGTCAGTCGCCTTGGATACGCGCGTCTCCTGAATAACCACACACTAAACAGAGTCTCTCTACATCAGTCTCAATGCCGCCTTCTGTTTCATATATTGCTCCTGTTTTTTGCCGTCAGCAAAACCGCGTGGTGGGGGCGATGCAGCTGTACTCTGTGGACAGAAAGGTGTCGCAGCCCATCGAAGGCCACGCCGCAGCGTTTGGGGAGTTCAAGGTGGAGGGGAACGCCACCGCCTCCACCCTCTTCTGCTTCGCCGTGCGCTCCCAGGCGGGCGGGAAGGTACGAGAACACGAATGTGGCGTATATCCCTGATTCACTGCAGTAACTCGGTGGTTCTCGCCACACGCACACACACAAAAAAAAAGGTGTCAGTTTTTACCTTTTCTATTTATTTTTTTGTTACAGAGAACTCGGTGTTTCGTCTCCTAGATCCTATTTTGCAAAGTTGTGTTATTTTGTGCTGATGCGCAGAGCTGCGCTATTCATAGAGAACCAAATGTAGTTTGATATGTTATTTTAGGTTTTAAGACTGTGTTGACTGTACTGCTGACTTCTGTTTTCCCATCTCGGGTTTAGTTTTGCCTGACACGGCGGCGCTGGTCATGTGTCTCCTCTGTTCTAGTTGCACATCATCGAGGTGGGTCAGCCGGCGACAGGCAATCAGCCGTTTGCCAAGAAAGCGGTGGACGTGTTCTTCCCACCGGAGGCCCAGACAGACTTCCCCGTCGCTATGCAGGTGAGGAGGAACCCCTTTCTAGATGAAGAATCGCTGACGGACGGCCCGATTCACTTCAAACAGCATTCACGTCGACCGCTGACGCTTGTTTGACTCTCATCTGTCGTCGTGTCCCCCCCACACACACACACACACACACACAGATCGGTACGAAGCACGGCGTGATCTACTTGATCACGAAGTACGGGTACATCCACCTGTATGACCTGGAGTCCGGGGTGTGTATCTACATGAACCGCATCAGCGCCGAGACCATCTTTGTAACCTCCCCGCACGAGCCCACCTCTGGTATCATCGGGGTCAACAAGAAGGGGCAGGTTGGGAACTTTCTTGTTTTTTTTAAACAATTTGTCACTCATTGTTAGCCGTCATTGATGCGGTGTCCTCAAAATGAAGGACATTTTTTTTGGTGTGTATCTTTTTCAATTTATTTTTGTGATTGCCCTTTTCTTTTAATAGGTGTTGTCTGTGTGTGTGGAGGAAGAGAATATAGTCAACTATGCCACCAACGTTTTGCAAAACCCAGACCTGGGCTTGAGGATGGCTGTGAGGTCCAACCTCGCCGGCGCCGAGGAGCTGTTTGCCAGGAAGTTCAACACCCTGTTTACCTCGGGAAGCTACTCGGAGGCGGCTAAAGTCGCCGCCTCGGCCCCTAAGGTACACACTTACGCCCGCACGCAGTCCAAAATTAACTTTTAGAAGTTTCTCTTTTTACCTGCCAGAGTGGAAAATCTGCCGGCCAAGCGAATGTTGTAATATGTAACCCTGAATTTGTTTGCCTGCCAGATGGTCAAGTCTACCCACCATTGGCTGGCAGCAGGTGTTCATTTTGGACCCTGCCTGTATGTGTTTTGATCAGTATGTGGGGAGAGGGGCTGGGGATTACTGACACATTTCTTTTATCTGCTGATGAATTAAAAATCCCAATTTGAATGAATCTGATTGTCTGAGTGCTACGAACGGCCACAATGTAAACATTCGATTATTTCCTTCAAATAGTCGAGTTTTGTGTTTTCCCCTCCTCAGTTTTGTGTTTGACATATCTTCCCCGTCTTCCCGTTTTACCCATCTTCCCTTTCGCTCGGTGTCACCAGGGGGTGCTGCGGACGGCGGAGACCATTAGGAAGTTCCAGGGGGTCCCGGCCCAGCCGGGCCAGGCCTCGCCGCTGCTCCAGTACTTCGGCATCCTGCTGGATCAGGGCCAGCTCAACAAGTTTGAGTCCCTGGAGCTGTGCAGGCCCGTCCTCCAGCAGGGACGCAAGCAGCTGCTGGAGAAGTGGCTCAAGGAGGACAAGGTCCGACTTCTCGTCTCGAGATGTTTTTCTAAATAAGAGCTTAAAGCGTTCCCCTTGTCTCGTTTAGATTTCTTCAAATCTAGTAGTTGTGTACTGGTTCCCTGTCGACCGCTCAAATGTTGGATAAGAGAAGATGTACTTTTATTAATCCCACAGGGGAAATATGGGATTTTGAGAAGAAACTGTTTGTTGTGATGTTTCAGCTTGAGTGTTCAGAAGAGCTGGGGGACCTGGTGAAGGCGTCCGACCCGACGCTGGCCCTCAGTGTGTACCTCAGGGCCAACGTCCCCAGTAAAGTCATCCAGTGCTTCGCTGAGACTGGACAGTTCCAGAAAATAGTCCTGTATGCCAAAAAGGTAAAACTATTGCTTTATGTTAAGAACTCACTGTGTGTGTGTGTGTGAATGTGTGTTTGCGCGTGTGCTCGTGCATGTGTGTCTTTGCTTAGTCTAATATAACTACCTTCACCAAATCATCATCATCATCTCTTTGAGTTATGTTGTCATACTTTCTGTATGTTTGTGCCAGGTGGGCTACACGCCGGACTGGGTCTTCCTGCTGAGGAATGTGATGCGTGTCAGTCCGGACCAAGGGCTGCAGTTTGCCCAGATGCTGGTCCAGGACGAGGAGCCGCTGGCTAACATCAACCAGGTACTAAACGGCATCGACTGCGCCGGTCCGACCGTCCGGGGCACTTTGTTATCCTGATGCATGTTGGGACTCCTACACACCGGGTGCCTTTTGTAACTCTCCTACACATGTCTTATGTTTAAAAACGCACATAACACTCACTCACTCTCTCACACACACACACACACACACACACACACACACACACACACACACACACACACACACACACACACACACACACACACACACACACACTCACAGTGGCCAGTGTGGGAGACTCCCATCTGTGTTTTGCCAGATGTGGCAGCAATGCCAGGAATGCAGTGACTCTGTGACCCCCGGCCCCTCCTGCTAAACCCCGTCCTCTCTGTAGCATCGTCCCAATCTCCACCAGGAAGCCATCCCTGATGCTTTCATAGATTAAGATGGGAGGCATTCCTTGAGCTGTGGGCCTTTTGCACATCTCGTCAGGAGCTATGATCAAGAACATCTGGCCAGCAGGCCCGTGCTTCCGAACGCTGTATGAAAAGAGGGCTGTTTTAGCCCCTTATATGCTGACTCGGCGTGGTTAATAAAGACGTACGCGCAAAATAATCCAAGAGTCTTAACGTCTCTCCTGTGGTATGTGCTCCTTCTCCCTGCCCCTCCCTCCCGCCCTCTTCTCCCCCTCTCTCCTCCACTCCCGTTGGTAGATAGTGGACGTGTTCGTGGAGGGCAGTCTGATCCAGCAGTGTACCTCGTTCCTGTTGGACGCCTTGAAGAACAACCGTCCAGCCGAGGGCCACTTGCAGACGCGCCTGCTAGAGATGAACCTCATACACGCCCCTCAGGTAAACATGCCTCTCAGGTAAACATGCCTCTCAGGTAAACATGCCCATCTTAAACACACCTTGCTGTATCAGCAATGGGTGTCTACAGTAGTGGACTTGGCCCACATGGGGATGTCAGTGGCCCGTATGCATGGCGCTAGCGGGGAACATGTCATGGTATGGTCATCATTTGTTGAAGCCATGCAATACGGCCGCTGAACCAGCAGGAGAGTGAAGCGGCTTGAGTTATTCCAATGTGAATATTGTGAAAATTGTGTAATTGTATTTAAAACGGTTGTATTTTGAGCTCCATGACAGCTTGATTGACGGGTCCTACGGGAGTCGGGACATGAGTGTGTGTGTTTAAAACCACCCATCCGCTAACCTAATGGGGACCAAACCGGCGGCTACCGCTCTTAACCACGCCAGACACGCCGAGTCATTTGCACTCCTCTCCGCAGGTCGCAGATGCGATCCTCGGGAACCAGATGTTCACCCACTATGACCGGCCCCACGTGGCCCAGCTGTGCGAGAAGGCGGGCCTCCTGCAGAGGGCGCTGGAGCACTACACCGACCTGTACGACATCAAGCGGGCCGTGGTGCACACGCACCTGCTCAACCCCGAGGTAGAGCCCCGCCCCCTCCATTAAGATGGGTTACATCACGCTCAGTTAAAGGGGTTAACCCGTCCCGCTCCACTAGTTTCTATTACAGGAGAGTACCGCTTTGTACGCGGGTTGTGAAAAAAATTGCAGTCTGCCACATCCACTCTGATCCCCCCCCCCCCCCCTATCTTTTCCTCTGTTGTCATTGGTCCGGTCCTAGTGGCTGGTGAATTTCTTCGGCTCGCTCTCGGTGGAGGACTCGGTGGAGTGTCTGCGGGCCATGCTCTCTGCCAACATACGGCAGAACCTGCAGCTCTGTGTCCAGGTGGCGTCCAAGTACCACGAGCAGCTGGGCACCCAGACCTTGGTGGAGCTCTTCGAGTCCTTCAAGAGCTACGAGGGTAGGTTCTGGATGTTTGATTCTCGGGCCGGATGGGGTAGGAGTTAGTTAGTTAGTTAGTCGGAATTTGTTTACTTATAAACAGCCAACTTACAACTTACTACTACTTAAACCGGGATCAGGACCATAAATGGAGCCAATGGGACCGGCTCAGACAGAACTTGCACAGGTTTTTGGCGCCCGATCTAAGCTCTAGAAGGTTCCCAAAACTCATGGAGAGAAGAGAGAGAGGTGTTCTGGTTGTAATCTGCAGGTCCTCCCTATCGTTCAGTACAGCGCATTAGATGAAAAGTATGCAGAAGTTGACTGTAATAACACTTTGAAAATGTGATAAAGTTTTATAAATGAATGGATTATTTGGTGTTGTTGTTTCTGCATAAATAGCTGCATACTGCAGTCTTCTCTCCTGTAACCTTCCTCTAGTTCTTCTGCCAAAAAGGTATTTGTGGTACTTCAATGTTTTTAACTTGGACTAGAGTGAGAGGGTATTCCAGTAGTTTTTTAAATGTGAATGTGAAATGTAATTAACTGAGTTCATTTTTCCCCCCCACTGTTTTGTCTCCATTTAAGGCTTGTTTTACTTTTTGGGGTCGATTGTAAACTTCAGCCAAGAACAAGATGTACATTTTAAGTACATCCAGGCTGCTTGTAAGACGGGCCAAATCAAAGAGGTGGAGAGGATCTGCAGAGAGAGCAACTGCTACGATCCAGAACGGGTCAAAAACTTCCTCAAGGTGAAACATCCTCTCCAGTACTTCATTGTGACCGGGATGCGTGACTGATGTCTCTTGTTCGTAGTTCATCACCACATCTCATCATCATTGTGCTTCAGGAGGCGAAGCTCACAGACCAACTCCCCCTGATCATCGTGTGTGACCGCTTCGACTTCGTCCACGACCTGGTGCTCTACCTCTACCGCAACAGTCTGCAGAAGTACATCGAGATCTACGTGCAGAAGGTAAGGGTCGCCGCAGCTCGGCGTGACACATGGCTATCCCATTAAAGGGGACCTATTGTACAACTTGTCCTTTAAACGTCTTCAAAACAATGATTCTGAAATGTATAATAAGACAATGTGGGCCAGTCCATCATCTGTCTTGTGATATCCAACCCTGAACTTTTGACATCAGACGTTTTTGTCAGTGGGCGTTCGCTTCCAACCACTCTCTCCTTGTTGATCGGTCTTTTGGGAGATTGTCCAGCGTTTTCAGTGGGGGAGAGGGGGTGGCATTGCATAGCAGACATGCTTCTGCTTCCCTTTCTGCTTCGTCCCCCCCTCGTCTTTGAATTGCTTTGACTCACCCCCGAAAGTACCGTAGCTTGTGGTCTGGATCTCTTTATAGACCAGGAAGTGCTTTGCTGAGTAGAACCATTAGTGTAGCTAATGGTTCAAATTGAAGCTGCCAAATTTGCTGGGTGGGAACTGAGGACAGACGCGGCAGGTTTTCAGGTGTCAAATTTCCACCATCTGTAATATTCCCCAATAAACTCCTTATTATGCGGGGCAAGCAAATAAAGAAAAGTCAGATTTGTACAATAGGTCCCTTTTTAAAGCCTGCTCCAAGATTGCACTCAAGAGTGTGAAGTGGTGAGTGTTTGAGGTGAGAACTGCTCGACCGCCAGGTGAACCCCAGTCGTCTTCCTGTGGTGATCGGGGGTCTGCTGGATGTGGACTGTGCCGAGGACGTCATCAAGAACCTGATCATGGTGGTGCGAGGACAGTTCTCTACCGACGAGCTGGTGGAAGAGGTGGAGAAGAGAAACAGGTATTTAGATTTTGCTTCTGCTACGTGTTGGCAGGCTTCAGTGTGGTTGGAAATGAACTTACTCCTGAAGTTTAACCATCGATCTACAAATCCAGATTTAATGGTTTTATTCACATTGAGGCCTAGCGTTTTGAAAACCACTGCATTAGAAAAATTCTGGTTCAATTTTGAGAAGTGTGTGTGTGTGTGTGTGTGTGTGTGTGTGTGTGTGTGTGTGTGTGTGTGTGTGTGTGTGTGTGTGTGTGTGTGTGTGTGTGTGTGTGTGTGTGTGTGTGTGTGTGTGTGTGAAAGACCTATTTTCTCCCAAGTTTAAGACACTTCACACTCCTGCCCTCCTCTCAGGTTGAAGCTGCTGTTGCCGTGGCTGGAGTCCCGCATTCAGGAAGGCTGCGAGGAGCCCGCTACGCACAACGCCTTGGCCAAGATCTACATCGACAGCAACAACACGCCTGAGCGCTTCCTGAAGGAGAACCCGTTCTACGACAGCGCGGTGGTCGGCCGCTACTGTGAGAAGAGGGACCCTCACCTGGCCTGCGTGGCCTATGAGAGAGGCCAGTGTGACCTGGACCTCATCAAGGTGAGCTGTTGCTATAGCTACCTTGTTGATGATGCTGTGGTTGTGGTTGTTGTTCATTATTGTTATTGTTTTAAAATATATAATAAAATAATAATAATAATTATTATTATTGTGATGATGATGAGAATCAGGATAATAGTCAGCATCAGAATAATAATCAGAATGTAATCAATATATAAATACATATCACATTGATGATAATGATGACTACAACTGAACTATTAAATTGAATTCTCTGAATTCTCTATGTTGCTGTTGGTGATCTGCAAACTAATCTGTGCTGTATTTATCATCTGGTTCAGGTTTGCAACGAGAACTCGTTGTTCAAGAGTGAAGCTCGCTACCTGGTGCGACGGAAAGATGCAGAGCTGTGGGCCAACGTCCTGGAGGAGAACAACCCCTACAGGAGGCAGCTCATCGACCAGGTAGGGCTCCTTGTCCAAACGCTTTCACCGAAAACACAAATTATTTCAAGTCAAAAACGAAGCTTATAAATAATGACTGATGCACTCATGTATGAACATTGTTACACCGTGGCAAGGTGGTACAGACGGCTCTGTCTGAGACCCAGGACCCGGAGGAAGTGTCCGTCACCGTCAAGGCCTTCATGACCGCCGACCTCCCCAATGAACTCATAGAGCTGCTGGAGAAGATCGTCCTGGACAACTCGGTCTTCAGCGAGCACAGGTGGGCCGGCTTCTCCAGACTCCTCCTGCCTTCAGGGAGGAGGGCTTGATGTTGTAATTATAAGCTAGTGTGCTCTGGGGGAGGAGGGGGGGAGGTTAGGCCACGATCCAAGTCATTAATTCTCTAATTTGTCTCCCATCCAGAAACCTCCAGAATCTGCTGATTTTGACGGCTATCAAGGCCGACCGCACGCGCGTGATGGAGTACATCAACCGGCTGGACAACTACGACGCGCCAGACATCGCTAACATCGCCATCAGCAACGAGCTCTTTGAGGAGGCCTTTGCGATTTTCAAAAAGTTCGACGTCAACACCTCGGCCATACAGGTAAAAGAAAAGTGCCGTCTAACAAAGTGGTCGTTCACCATCCTCACACAACCGCGTGCGTGTGCATTTTTATACCGATATTTACATTTTTAATTTTTAATCTTTTCATACTCGACTCAAATTCCTTGAAATCAATAGATGGCGAACAAAAGCTTAATCAAGAAATATAATAATTGGATCTGCGGTTCTGACTGTTCTCTCCGGTCTCCAGGTGCTGATCGAGCACATCCAGAACCTGGACCGGGCCTATGAGTTTGCGGAGAACTGCAATGAGCCGGCCGTGTGGAGCCAGCTGGCCACCGCCCAGCTGCAGCGGGCGCTGGTCAAGGAGGCCATCGACTCCTACATTAAAGCCGACGACCCTTCGGCGTACATGGAGGTGGTCAACGCCGCCAGCAAAAACAGTACGGCTCCATACACACACACACAGTACGCACGCGTAGTGCTGGGCGTTGCCGTGGCAGCAGGGTGATGCTGGTTGTTTCTGAGGCAGGGCGGATGACTTGAGGACTTGGCCAGCGGGTGGCGCATAATGGCTGCCGTGCAGCACCCAAATGGCTGCTAACACACTTGGTAGTGGAATGCATTTACATTTAGGGCGTTTAGCAGATGCCTTTGCTCCAAAGTGACTTACAATAAGTACATTTGTCAGTAGAAATTAAAACAACAATATATTTCTGTCGGTACAGCGAGGATCTCAGTAGAACAAGTTTCTAAGTGCACCATAATTGCTAGTTTTAGCTGTCCTTTCTGGTATACAGCATGGACAGCTAGGGTAAAATGCTAAGTAGTATTTAATTGCCAGGCTGAACATACAATAAGTGCATGAGACTTGTTCTTTGTTTGGGGAGGGTGGGGGGGGGGATAGGAAGAGGAGGGAGGCTGTGCAGAGTCCAGGTGAACTGGATGAGCTTTGAGCGTCTTGAATAGCACTATATGAATGCAAATAATTATTATTATGATATCGTTATGGACGGTCGTCACACTGTTTTCTAATCCCGTGGGGTAGATAACTGGGAAGACTTGGTGAAGTTCCTCCAGATGGCTCGGAAAAAAGCCAGAGAGTCGTATGTGGAGACGGAGCTCATCTTCGCTTTGGCCAAAACGAACCGTCTGGCTGAGCTGGAGGAGTTCATCAGCGGGCCCAACAACGCTCACATACAGCAGGTGACAAACACACTTACACATCATACATTATATATTATATATTATACATTATACAGTATATTATTATATTACAGGTAAACTCTTTAGAGAGGCCCCCGTGTGTTTAGTGGCTGTACTTTATTAATGGGAAAAAACTAAAAATACAAATTAAGAATAGAAATGAAATAAGCAAAAAAATGTATGATATGATGGCATATAATATAAAACATGAACACAAAAATAGTCGCGCAATAAAATATAATAATGAGAAATATCGAAAATATATGCATATGTGATGCACACACAAATGTAAAAATCTAACATTTATAAATGTTTATTCACTAAGTGGCGTACAGGCCGGGATATTGCACCTGACATTAAAATGTGAAATACTGAGCGATGGAAAGGGCGAGCGAGGGTGTGTGTACACGTATCTGAACGGCGGACTGAGCCAGCTGCCTCTGTACAGGTGGGCGACAGGTGTTACGAGGAGGGCATGTACGACGCGGCCAAGCTCCTGTACAACAACGTGTCCAACTTCGCCCGGCTGGCGTCCACGCTGGTGCACCTGGGGGAGTACCAGGCGGCCGTGGACAGCGCCAGGAAAGCCAACAGCACGCGCACGTGGAAGGAGGTAACCCTAGGGCTGGGACCATATGCATTATCATTATATTTGGCATTTAGAAATCGTAAAATAAAATAGAATTGGCATCCTGAAGTGAATCGATTTTTTTTTTTTTTTTTCTTTCTCCCAACCTTAAACGTGGCCCAGCTAGCTCACTGTATCGCCACGAGGCCATGCGCTCATATCATGATATTACTATGCAGTCGAAACCTAATAATACATGTTGTAATCCGATGCCGGCTGCAAAGAGAAGTAGCAGCTTAGAAATAGTTTGAGGCCAAATAAATATCGGTACGGTGTGGGCAGATGCTAAGAAGTATCGTATGGGATCAGTATAGGAATTCATCACCCACTGATATTTCTCCTGTGTTATCCCCGCGGGGCACTGAAAAAACCCAATAGAGGAGCTTGATTTACCAAATCAAGACCTGCTGATCTGTGAACAAACCCCCCCTACAGGTGTGCTTTGCGTGCGTGGACGGCGAGGAGTTTCGGTTGGCCCAGATCTGCGGCCTCCACATCGTGATCCACGCCGACGAGCTGGAGGAGCTCATCAGCTACTACCAGGACAAGGGCTACTTCCAGGAGCTGATCGCCCTGCTGGAGGCGGCGCTGGGCCTGGAGCGCGCCCACATGGGCATGTTCACCGAGCTCGCCATCCTCTACTCCAAGTTCAAGCCCCAGAAGATGAGGGAGCACCTGGAGCTCTTCTGGTCCCGAGTTAACATCCCCAAGGTGAGGGAGGGGGGGGGTGTGGTCGGGGGGGAGGGGAGTATGTTTGTGAAGATACATGTAGGGGTGAGTGTGTGAAAGTATGTGTAGGGTTGTGTGTGTGTGTGTGTGTGTGTGTGTGTGTGTGTGTGTGTGTGTGTGTGTGTGTGTGTGTGTGTGTGTGTGTGTGTGTGTGTGTGTGTGTGTGTGTGTGTGTGTATTTGTGTGTGTGTGTATTTGTGTGCGTGTGCGTGTGTGTGACAGTATTTGTGTGTGGGTGTGTGTGCGTGAGTACATGTAGGTGTGTTTGTGTGTGTGTGAGACAAGTACATATAGGTGTGAGTGTGTGTGTGTGTGTCTCTGTGCATTTGTGTGTCCTAAATACGGTCCTGATGATTACAGCATTGCCCGTTCTAACTGACGAGTCATTTTTGTTGCCATGACTACAGGTGCTGCGCGCAGCAGAGCAGTCTCACCTGTGGGCGGAGCTAGTGTTCCTCTACGATAAGTACGAGGAGTACGACAACGCCGTTATCACCATGATGTCGCACGCTACAGACGCGTGGAAGGAGGGGCTCTTCAAAGACACCATCGCCAAGGTAACGTGTGTTGGAGGTCGCTTGTCATAGGTCAATGTATGACTTCATTGCTTTTTTTCTGAAGTGTGTGTGTGTGTGTGTTTCTCTGCAGGTTGCCAATGTGGAGTTGTACTATAAATCCCTTTCATTCTACCTGGACTTCAAGCCCTTGCTATTAAACGACCTGCTGGCCATTCTGTCCCCGCGGCTGGACCACAGCCGGGCCGTCACCTTCTTCACCAAGGTAATGGACATATTTGCAAAATTATAAAATGAAAACACACATTTTTAGCCTGGCTTTTATCTAGTGGGTGTTTGTGTTCCGGCTTGCCTTTTTTTACTGTTATTTCTTATTTCTTATTTTCTTATTAGTTTGATTGTATTCTATTTTTCATTTTCATGTTTTTTATTCAGTTTAGTTCTTTTTTTAACTTACTCTTATTTCATCTCTTGTGTTCAGCACTTGGAGTTGCATTTGATGTATGACTTGTGCTATATAAATAAAGTTTAATTGATTGATTTGAATTCAGTCAATTCAATTGAATTTGAATTAAAATGTTGAGAAAAAATGTTGATGAGTTTGAAGTTTTTTTTGTTGTACTTGTTCCTTGTCTGTGGTAACGCTGCTCGGTGTGGTTGTCGTTGGCTGGTGTTCAGATGGAGCAGCTGAAGCTGGTGAAGCCGTACCTGCGGTCGGTGCAGAGTCACAACAACAAGGGGCGTGAACGAGGCGCTCAACAACCTGCTGACGGAGGAGGAGGATTACCAGGTCTGTCTCGTCACTCGTCCTCACGCGGCCTTGACCTCCGCTGCGGTTCTGCTGTACCGCCGCAAAAAATCAGATTCGCTTATTCAGTTCTAACGATCGAGTAGGACAAAAACGATTGGCACAGCTCCCCATTTCTGTCTGCATAGCAAACAGCAGGGATACACCTTGTCCCTGTTGGGCTCAGTGTGTTCATTAACATTGTGCCCTTTTTATGTCCCCCCCCCCCCCCCCCCCCCCCCCCCCCCCATGTATGATCTCATAGGGCTTGAGGGCGTCCATCGACGCATACGACAACTTTGACACCGTGGGACTGGCGCAGCGGTTAGAGAAACACGAGCTGATCGAGTTCAGACGGATCGCCGCCTACCTGTACAAAGGCAACAACCGCTGGAGACAGAGCGTGGAGCTCTGCAAGAAGGACAAACTCTACAAGGTACACCATCCCACCTCCACACGACCACCGCAGGGTCATCTAGTGGTGCTGTTCCCGAGTTAACTGAACTTCCAGGTGCCTCCAATAGGTGGCAGTGTTAGTCTTTTTTTTTCATGCATTAGCTTGCCACAGTTCTCCTTGGCATCCTATCCACTCCTGAACTGATGAAGGATGGCCACATTTAAGGGTGCTGTGGGTAAGATTCAAGCGATAATATTATAATCATAATATAATTAACTATAATGAGTGTAAAATGCCGTAGCCGTCCGTCAGCTATTAGTGAGTCATCTGTACTGCACACCTGCAAATCTTACCTACAGTAGCTAACAAAATTGGACATTATCTCACGAAATTTGGATGCCATTTGGAAAGATTTACCGAAATGCTATTACTAGTATTCAGATTTACTTCATTGCATTAAGGTGGTATTAAGATTAAATTCATTTTATGAAGGTGGAATTATTTAACAATTGTTCAAACCAATATTAAAATAATAAAAAAGGCCCGTTTTGTGAAATGTAGTACATCCTGCAAACCTTCGAACACTGTAACTAATCCGCTGACCGCGCCGCGTGTCTCCCAGGACGCCATGCTGTACGCGGCCGAGTCGAAGGAGGCAGAGCTGGCCGAGACGCTCCTCCAGTGGTTCCTGGAGGAGGGCAGGAAGGAGTGCTTCGCCGCCTGCCTGTTCGCCTCCTATGACCTGCTGCACCCCGACGTGGTGCTGGAGCTGGCCTGGAGACACAACATCGTGGACTTCGCCATGCCCTACTTCATCCAGGTCATGAGGGAGTACCTCTCCAAGGTTAGTGCCAAACGCCTTCTCTCTTTCCCCCTCTTTCTCTTTCGTCCTTCCTGTCTTTCTCTCTTTCTTCTTTCCTTTCTTTCTTTCCCTCTTTCCTTCCTATTTCTTTATTCTTTCCTTTCTCCCTCCCTTTTCTTTCATTCTTTCGTTCTTTCGTTCGTTCTTTCATTCTTTCATTCTTTCATTCTTTCGTTCTTTCTTTCTTTCTTTCTGTCTTTTTCTTAATTAAAAAAGATTTGTCAGAGTGTTAACGTGTTTTGTGATTTGTGAGGTCATGTGAGGTCATGCGAGGTCATTTCTGTCGGTTCTCTTACAGGTTGATCAGTTTGCTGATCAGGTGACGGTCTCTGGGCCCTTTTTTTATTCCTCTTTTGTGTTTTGGTTCTCTAATTCTGTCGTTACTTATCCCAGTAGGTTTCTGATGGACCTTTTTATACTAAATATACAACAACCTAACTTAGCTAAAGGTGCTAACTCAAGTCCTGAAGAACTATATGTGTATGTGTGTGTGTGTGTGGGGGGGGGGGGGGTGTGTGTGTGTAGGCTTTTGTGCTAGTTTCAGATGAAGGCGCTTGCATGTTTGTGTACACGTCTTCTCTGCTTCACAGAAAAGGCTAATCCAAACAAGCAAAATACTTCAAAAGCACTGCAAAACATAGACATGCCATTTAGTCTTTTCCAGCATTCAGACGAGAAAGACTGAACGTATTTTAATCCTGCTGTGGACTTAATAATAAAACAGTAACTACACTGTTCGCCATGTTGTGCCTATACCCTCCTCATCACCACCCGACTCTTTGTGCTGACGGTAGGATGTCTACATGCTCAGGACACTGACTGTCTAGGACTCAACATATTAAAGACTCATGCATGTTGTAAAGCTCCTCAGGACAAGATGTCGCCCACTCTCATCTAACTACCCCCTAATGTTTGTCTCTATCTGGTCACTTTCTTGTGTGCTGATCTAAAATCAATGGATATATGCAGGGGTTAAATTGGGATTTGTTATGTGGGGGGGCTCTACCTAGGGGGGTCCGGGGCAGGGCCGTGCAGAGACCCTTTGAGGGGCAGGGGCTCAAAATCAAAAATGGGAGGATTTCTATAGCGCAATTGTTGAGCCGGGGGGGGGGGGGGGGGTGCTACCGGAGGATTTCTGTTGCGCGATTGTTGACAACTGACTGCAGGCAGGCTTAGGCTATGAGACAATTGGCTGCCACAGCCACAAGTACAGGATAGTAGTAGTATGAAGTAGAAATAAAACAATAAAACTGCACAGACAAAATATACAGACAAATGTCCATACACACAATCGGAGTAAAGAGAGAAGACAGATGTAAAAATCGACACGTTGGAGTGGACATTATCGACGGTATATGCTACACTGAAACTATCCATTATGGACCATTATGCTGTAAGTGAGGAGAAGGCGGACGAGGAGAAAGGACCGTTCTAGTGAGACAAGCTTCTTGACCGACCGTTAACCGGCTGTTCTCATGGTAATACACCAGAAACCATTAAAGGCTGAACACCAAACGCTCCCTGTCCCCGTGAATTCTATCAGTTTAAGTAATTGATTTTTCCTTTTTCCAGATATCCGCCTCCTTGTCTCATGAATCACGCGAGACTGTTAAGATTGTAACCTTGCAGACCAGAGGGTAGAAACTAGTGACTTCTGTCGGCTGTTGCCTGCGGTTCAACACCTTGAGACACAACCTCTGCCACGCCAGGCGTTGCACCGCCACCGCGGCCCCCGGTGGCATTACACCAGACAAGAGACACGATGGATCGCAGCGGACTCATTTCTGTGTCAAAGTCAATAAGAAATGACGTTTTCCACCGAAAAAAAAGACCCATTAACTGTAATCTTTAAAAAAAAAAAAAAAAAAAAAAAAACGAGCAGCGAGTTTAACACAAGTATCTGTGTTTGCAACCTTTCATTCGACTTGCGTCAGAGAAACCTAACCGCTGTTTAGCTCTTTTGTTGTTATTTGTGTTGCTGAAGCCCGGCGTCTGAATGACGCCACCTGGATCCAGAGTTGCAAAATCTTTTTTTGCCACATCACCACCACAGAAGAAAAAAAAAGCTTGCCGGCGGTACACACAAGTCGCGCACAAGTCGATAATTTCTAGCTTGCTTTCAACCCCGCTTATAAACCCCCAATTACATCCGTGGCCTCACTTCCAACCACACATGGCACGCATGCGTGTGAGCTATGACTGTCATACACACTGCTCTGTGACTGAGACTCTCGTTTAACTATATATATACTAACTATAGCTGCATGGACCATCGCTACTTCTCCTTTCCTACCCCTGTTTTGAAGAGCACTAAACCCGAAGCCTCTTAACCAAGCCGCTCGCCTCTCCTGGACGCTTTAGTGAATAGTCTGACACCGTTTTGCATGGCAAGGTAGTCTAGGGGCACTGTGGACTTACAGTTGTTTACTGTTTAAACTATTGCGTATGGTATGGTAGGGCTGTTGTCTGTACTGTTAATATTGACATTAAACTCCTGCGTTTTGCCATAGACGTTAAAATGTCGAAGACGGGGATTGTTGTTGGCGACCTTATTTGTAACCGAGTATTAGAACTGGTCACTACAAAAGTCAGTTAATTGTGATTGATGATTCAAATTCATATCTTACCCAGGAACCATCTTGTATCGCCATTATTTATTACTGACACCTTAACTTATGAGATGTCATTATTCCTTCTTCTAAAAGACAAACCATAAGAAGTATTGGAGGGTCGAGTGTCAAGCAGGTTTTTTAACATGGCGGTCCAACTG
>JAOPHQ010002923.1:0-77500 GCA_030340625.1 Merluccius polli
CTTATATTACCTAAATAAAGAATGAAAGTAGGTCTGCGCGATCTATATATATATATACAGTATATATATATATATATATATATATATATATATATATATATATATATATATATATATATATATATACTGTATATACAGTATATATGCTATAAGATGCCCCGAGATTTTTCTTTTTTGCCTTCTCCACTTTCCTTGCTTCCTTCCTTAAAGTGCGTCCTCATCATCGTTGTATCCCCTCCGTGGAGACATGATAAGAGAAATATAAACCTATTTTTCCATATTAGTCCATCTTCCCTACACACGTTCTTTCTTTCTTTCTTTCTTTCTTTCTTTCTGTCGCTCTTAATGCTGAATTCATGACAGTAACATGAAAAGTAGGCTTACCGTTAAACTAAAACCCTGTGTGACCGGTAGGAGGCGCCAGAGCGCCGTGTGACCAATAGAGCGTAACAGTGACCGCCCCTTTTTAACAGCTCCGGTGCCGGAAGTAAATTTCCCATGCATTTATCTCGTCCACTTTTCGTATAATCCTTATAAAAAGAGTATTAAGACTTGAACCAAGCCAATCGTTCGTTATGGTAGTCGTGACCATATTATGTTTGATTCGGGATGAGTAGTTCCTCACTCGGTCAACAAAATAAAGTACCTTTGGCTTGTCTTCCGTTTTCCAAATTCTTTTTATGCCCGAATCAAACATAATATGGTCACGACTACCATAACGAACGATCGGCTTGGTTAAAGGCTTAATACTCTTTTTATAAGGATTATACGAAAAGTGGACGAGATAAATGCATGGGAAATTTACTTCCGGCACCGGAGCTGTTAAAAAGGGGCGGTCACTGTTACGCTCTATAGGGGGCGCAGGAGCGTGACGCGTCAGTGTGACGTCAAGGGTCCGTCTCTTCCTCGTTGGTGCGCTTGCCATGTTTGCGGAAGCCGCTTTTAATACTGTCACAAATAAGCTCGCCGAAGTCATTTTTTGTTTTTACCTTTTACGTTGGACGTCCCAAACACCAGCATGAATTTACCAAAGGCCCCCGATTCCCTGTGCTTCGACAAGGACGTCTTTATGAAAGTAAGTGTCCTTTAAAACGATGTTGGGCAAATACATGTTACATGTATTTCTGGGTTTGCTGGGGCTAACCTGTCATTCAAGCCTTACTGAGTTCCTTTGGCTAAAGTACACATGTATGTCTTATAGATATATACACTAACATCTAGTAGTGTATATATCTATATATATATATATATATATACGTATATACACTAACATCTAGGTCATTTTGAGTCGGAGCTGCATATGGGTGTCGATAATTGACGTCAAAGCCTTGACGAGTATGTCGACGACGCCACTCGACCAGTACAACCAGCAGCCATGTAAATGTTTAAACGTCGTTTTGTGTTTTCCGACAACATCCGTATAGGTTTTGGTTTATTGTGTTGCTGCGTCTACAGCTGTCTTCAGTACGAGCCTGCGCACTGCGTGCTCGTACTGAAGATGTCAGCTGTCTTCACTCTCCGTCCTACCTGTCTTCCCTTAAGACACCAGTGGTCCTCAACCGGTCCAGCCTCAGGACCCACATGTGTCGTTAAGTCACAACCCACTAATAAAAAATTGTATTTTATGTATGTAATGTTATGTACATTTATGGCATGTGCCTGCAACAATTGGGGCTAAACTCAATGAAATGGTAAGCCAGTGAAACCTGAATTAACATTGAGGGCGACCCACCTGTCACCAATGTACACTATCGCTGCCTGACCCTCTCGCTCTCTCTCTCTCTCTTTGCTCTCAGGATGACTTTGACGTGGACCAGTTTGTGGCTGATTGTCGAAAGCAGGTTCAGCTGGAAGAGATGCGGGAGGATCTGGAGATGTACTACAAGTTACTGAAGACGGCTATGGTGGAGCTCATCAACAAAGACTATGCAGACTTTGTCAACCTTTCCACCAACCTGGTGAGTGGTAACTCCTTCACTCCTTCTCTCTTTCACCGTTCTCCCATCATAATGTCATCTCTCACTATCTCTGTCTCTTATATGTTGAAAGGTTGGAATGGACAAAGCCCTCAATCAGCTTTCTGTCCCCCTGGGACAGTTACGAGAAGAAGTGATGGTGCGTATTGTGCATGTGTACACATCTCTTCATTCAAAACATTGTGTGTGTGCGTGTGTGTGCGTGAGTGTGCGTGAGTGTGTGTGTGTGTGTGTGTGTGTGTGTGTGTGCTTGGATGATTGTTAACTAATGCTGGTCGATATGGCTATTGCAGAGCCTACGTTCCTGTGTAAGTGAGGTGATTGAAGATATAGACGGCCATCTGTCAAAACAAGAGGACCTGCAGAAGAAAAAGGTATTTTTTTAAAATCAAATACTATGCAAGTATATTTTAATACCAGCCCCAGATGAAGGCATTTGGACAAAAAAAGGTTATATTATGAGCATCTGATTTTTTTTTTTTATTGAGCAGGAGTTCTTATTATTGTAATCTTGGGAGTAATGGAATGGTTAGTGTACACAGCATAGTGTGAGGCCATCTTGTCTAAAAATAATAACATTGATCAAGCACCAACAGACAAGAGTCTCCATTACTGGATTCTATACTGTAAGTCTATAAATGCATCAATCGCTCATATATTGCTCGTCTATAACAGATTATTCCCATTGTTATTCACATGAGGGATATCATTGTCATTGTTATGAATGTGTGTACATATGTTTCATGTGTCCACTAGGTGTGTGTGCTGAGGCTTATCCAGGTGGTGCGTTCAGTGGAGAAGATTGAGAAGATTCTGCACACCCAGAATGCTAAGGAGTCCAGCTCCCTGGAGAGCAGCAGGTATGCACACACAGGGGCAGGATAGTCTAGCGGTTACAGTGTTTGACTCCCAGCCAAAAGGTTCTAGGTTCAACCCCCCACACTCCACAGTGTACTGTAGGCATCCTTAAGCAAGATGCCTACAGTACAGTAGCCCTCCTAATAAGATGCATCTATACAACAAAAACTTTGGATACAATCATCTGCTTAATGTCACAAAATTGTCCTTTGTACAATAGCAATAATATCCTCATCATCAATTGCTAGCTGTACTGAACACGGACATTGGTGCTGGATATTAGATTGCGTGATAATTACCATTATTACACGGCTTTGTTGAATACTCGATTCTGATTGGTCAATGATGGCATTCTACGGTTATTTCAGAATAGCAGACTATTAATAACAGACTGTTGATACGGACGCTATTTTCAACGGAATAATCGTTTTTTTATTGCAATATTTTGTGTCAAATGATTAATTTCTTTAGTAAGTAGCCATAAGCAGGATATCACCTTCAAGGTGATTCAAGACCCCTCCTCCGCTTGGCATGGGGGTCCTGCATCACCCTGTCTGGGTTTATTTCGCAAAAATGACTGGCTCTCATTGCTGTACACGCATTAAAGTGGTGTATGTGTGTGTGTGTTTCTCCGCAGTCCTCTGCTCGCAGGTCAGATCCTTGAAAGAATCGCTACCGAGTTTAACCAGCTACAGTTCCATGCAATACAGAGCAAAGGCTTGCCCCTGTTGGACAAAATTAGACCTGTAAGTGGTTTGAAAATATTATCATCGATCAACCACCTATCCTTGCATTCAGCCATCCGTCCAGTTTGTCATTTGACAAGGATATTATTTTCACTCCTCCTTTTCAATCAATGTTGTACCTCCTGTTGTGCAACATTAGCAAATTCTATATAACCTAATCCTTTTGAACCAATGTAAAAACATAGACCATGTCTTACCTCCTGTTGCGCAACTTTTGGAAATTCCATAAATCAATTAACCTCTTCCCTCTTTGACATCAGTAGATGATGTCCATATTTGCCGTACCAGACAGAGGCTTTGTTTTGAAAATGTTACACCACTTTCTACTCCATTTTGCCCTTGCTACCAGCGGATCGCGGGCATCACCTCCATGCTGCAGCAGTCCCTGGAGGACGTGCTGATCGAGGGGCTGCAGACGTCCAACCTCGACATGGTGCGCCACTGCCTGCGGACGTACGCCACCATAGACAAGACCCGAGACGCGGAGGCCCTGGTGGGACAGGTGCTGGTGAAACCCTACATGGACCAGGTGAGTCATTGCTTTGACACACACTGGAGCACTCACACTACACTCAACTCTTCCATCCCATGGCATTGAATTGGGGATTCTCTCCAAAATAATGGCGTAATAATAATAATAATAATAACAATAACAATAATGATGATGATAATAATAATACATTGAGTTTCTATAGCGCTTCTCATCTGTGGAAACAAATCTCGAAGTGCTTCACAGGTAAAAGACTATGGTAAAAGAAAATATATAATAAATATATAATACAATAAATTAAATAAAAAGATAGAAAGAAAAGGAGGAATACAGCAAGGGTGGGGCTCTATAAAAGGTTAAACAGAAAGCTTGTAAAAAGCTTTAAGATAAACTAAAATAAAACAAAATGAATTTTAAAAAATGTACTTTTATTTTGTATACCTTTACACCACTAAAAAAAACAATCTTTAATATATACCTAATATATGTTACACTTCCAAGTATTGTGTGGTGATGCACTGTGTAAATTAATCAGTTAGATACCATCAACAAAAAGCATTTACTGATCATGAAGATGAGAGTACTTGGAGAACCTATTATTTAGTCCTTCATATATGTATGAGTTTTAGATATGAGTGCCTTTTCTTTCTTCATTACTTAGCACTATTCATTCTTCATTACTTATTCAGTATCTTGCCTCCATCCATTTCAACTATTCTCTTTGTAGTGCATATAAACAGCAAGGCAAAAGTTTTATTCCTATATTCCCATATTTTTGTATTCAAGTTCACACTTTAACACAGTTTAATTTATTTAGCTTATGACAGATTTTCATGGCACGCCAGTCCTGGCAACAAGAGAAAAATATTTTCTACAAGTACATTCAAATACAACAAATACTTCCCTGTCTCCGTCTTCTGTTCACTCCTTTGTTGTCCTGCCCTCCAGGTGATTGTGGAAGACCTTGTGAAGGCAAACCCAAACGGTCTCCAGCTGATGTATTCCAGACTGCTGGAATTTGTCCCTCACCACTGTAGACTGCTCAGAGAGGTGACAGGAGGCGCCATCTCCAGGTACTGTTGCTATAGTCTTTCCCAACTAGCAGTAGTGGTCCGTGGGCCAGCAGTAGAGGTCCACGGACCACAGGGTACTGCAGGTGGTCAGTGGGAAATGCTTTAAAAATATAGATAATAACAATACATAAAATCGCAATGTTGTTTGGTAAATATAGTATTATGGCTTCATATTCTTTCAAATGACAAATGACAAAATGATTTCCTGTAATTGTGTTGTGCTTTGTGCATTAATATCAGTTGTAACTGCCATTCCAACACTCACTGCACATGTTTATTTATCTGTTTTTTTACCACTTTCATATGAGGTGGTCCACGAAAGGTCTTGATAATAATCTAGTGGGCCATCCGTTATCTAGTGTTTTTTTTAAAGGCAAAGGCTGGCTACTTGTTTCTCTTGTTTCCTTGTTATACTCCAAGATCTGGCTATACTCCAAGATCTTGTTCATGGAGCAACCAAATACTGTTGTAGCACTCTCTAGTCACAGAAGTCACAGTTGTAGGGCTTTCAGATTGCTAGTTCATTGTTTTTTTAAACAAATGCGTTTTTCTCACTCCTCAGTGACAAAGCTGACATGGTGCCAGGCTACGATTTCCTGGTCAACTCGGTGTGGCCTGAGATAATTCGCGGCATAGAGGCGAGGATGACCTACCTCTTCAACCCGGGCAACCCAGACATATTCTATGAGGTAGCTAGCTTGTGCGTGGCAGGGCTGGGCAATAATTAAATATTATATATTTTTTGTCTTTAAATAGTATTGTATCATCATGAAATTAACTTATCAACTTATCGTAATAACCAGGTTATAAATGAATTACCATGAGAAGATATGCCCTTAAAATGCCTAAAAATACTCTTTATTTCCATATATGTCAATGTAATGACCCTCAGTTAGACTATTTAGAATGGTATTTTAAAATCATAAGCATATCATAATGTTTATCGATTATCGTGTAAAATTCCCCACAGATATCATGATGATATGTTTTTCCATCGCACTCAGCCCTAGTGTGTGTGTTGCAGCGCGACAAATAGTAATTGTAATTCGCCTGGATCGTCGTAATGCAAAGTGGAACATTTCCGTTGCACCCCTCACTTGCCATTGTCCTTCAACACGTCTGCTCTTTGTCTGTTCTTTTTCCTTCCGTTCTTTGTTCTTACTTGCTTTACCTCACCAGCGGTACACTGTGAGCATGGAGTTTGTGCGGCGGTTCGAGCGCCAGTGCAGCTCCCAGGCCAGCGTGAAAAGGCTGAGGGTTCACCCCACGTACACCAGCTTCCAGAACAAGTGGAACCTGCCCGTCTACTTCCAGCTACGGTGTGGAGAGACTGTTGATGCTTCTCAATGGGTTTTTATAATAGTTTTTCTTACGTTATGATGTAGTTGCCAGTAACTGTAATATTTAAATAGAACATTTGTTATAGCTCTGCTATATGCTGATGATTTCTCATTGCCCCTCCTCAATGTCATTGTAGGCACTTCTTGACAGCAAAGTATTTAATTTATTTCATTATCATGGGTAGACACACAGGTAGTATTTACCAAGCATCTTCAGAGAGACAATGGGTGCACGTGATTTAAAAGATTTTAGGTCTGATATTACCAAAACAAAGGTGAGGGGAGTGACCGTGCAGAGACTGTTATGGTTTGGCCATGGCTGAAGCCAGCCATGGCAGGAGAGGCCATGTTAATTTGCAATACACTATGGGGGAAGTGTAGCCTCGCACAGTCAGACCATATTCACTTCACTCATTTGGTCTGGAAAGTCAGTGTCGTTGTCAGTGTTCGTTGAGGGGCGTTGTCAGTCAACCTTCCTTCGCAGCTGATTGGATAAGATGAGATGAGGTGACATCTCTGCAAGAGTGCAAGACAACTGAAGGAATCTACACAACAAAGAAGTCAGGGGATTGACATGGCCGCAGTATCCGACTTCTTGTCTACAGGGGCAATGCAGATGCTAACTGACATAAAACATTTCAATCAGAGAGGAAGGGAGCTATCTCTAGGAGCAAGGGGAATTTATACAACAGCCTTTTAAATAAACTAATAGTAAGGTAAAGACGGTTATATCATTTGTGATATTATTATTATTAGGATACATTTTTCCACAACACTATACACAATCCTTAGTGACTATATAAGTACAGTATTAGTATTATTACTACACATGTTGTAGCAACAGTATATTTAACACAAAACCTTGAGCCTTGAACTGAATTGAGACTAGTCACAAATTGTAATGTGTTTGTTTGTTTTGAGAAAAAAAAACTAAACACACATGGTGGCGGTGTGTGTCATTGTCACGTATTTCTGTTTGCGTTTGGAAGCAGCAACCGACTCATACGTCACATGCTGATTTCCCGGACTTTGTGTGCCTGCTGTGACTTTCTGTGTGCTTGTGTGCTTGTGTCTTTCCTACCCTAACCTCTAGTTTGTTTTTCCTCCCCCCCCCCTCTGCTTTGTTGATCTATATCCTAGGTACAAGGAGATAGCAGGAAGTTTAGAGAATGCGATAAGTGACGGGCTGGAGGCCGCCCCAGGTAAACCAGGCTCAATACATACACGCGTGTTCTGTATGTAGGTATATTTGTCACACCTGTAATTGACTCAAAGTGTGTGTGTGTGCGTGTGCGTGTGCTTGTGTGTGCTTGGGTGGCGCAGCGGGCAGCGCGTACCACCTCAAGGTGTCTGAGGTGCTGTGGTCGTGCCTGAAGAGATGCTGGTCAGATGGGATCTACCTGCTCCCTCTGGCCCATCGCTTCTGGAAGATCACCCTGCAGCTCTACTCAAGATACTCCAGGTTCCTCCATGAGGTGACCTTCACCGATAAGGCTTCTGTTTTAGTTAAACCTGCACTGTGTACATTTTTACCATTAGCAGCCTCTAGTGGCTTGAGTTGTAGCTACATTTAAAGAGAAAAACTCCCTGGATGGATTGACTCGTGGATGTGAGTGTTTTATTCTTGAGAAACTTTCTAGTTGAGATATGTTTTAATGGAGTAAATAGCTGCAGTAGAAAAGTGACATTGTGCAGGTTTAAATATTGTCTTTAAACTTGGTAGACTTAAGGTATTGGGTGTTCAGTAGGTTCAGTATTGACGTTTAAATTAATGACTGACTGGTACTGTCACAGGTGCTCACGAAGACTCCCGCTTCTGAGGTGACCAAGGAGCCGACCAGGCCCCTGCCTAGCTCCGCCTCCTCCACCTCTAGTCGCACCTCTTTGGACGAGGCAGGCAGTGAGAGCGGATATCCCGCCTCTCTCTCCACCAAACAGCTGGTTTATATTGCGGCTGACATACAGAAGCTACAAGAGCAGGTGAACACCGCAACTCCCATAATACCTAGCACATTTTATAAACCTGTAGTGCTTGATGAACTTGTTCAGGACAATTCAATGACAAATTTTTGGTTTGTCTTTTCATTTCAAAAAGTTTCATTTTTCTGTTGGTCTTTTTTAGATTCCAGACTTGACGGAGATAGTCAGACAGAGGCTTGAGGCAGTTGGCTTCAAAAACTTTGCTGTCCTGGAAGGTATTCTACACACAAGCATACAAATACGCCTTTTCCTTTCAAATGATTTTGGCCTTGAGCACTACTTTAGCACTGTTTGTACTTGAACTACAATATGTTCTTTTCTCCATGAATTTAGTCCATCTTAGACTGAAACGCTTGTCAGTTTTTTAGAAATGAAGAATGTCTTATTAGGTCTTCATTTTAAACTTGACCATTCCTGAAGTTAGACATGCCCTAAACCATTAAAGAGCAGAAGAGAGCAGGATTTTGAAAGTAAACATCCCAAAAAACCCTCCCGCTCTGCTCTGTCTGTCTACAAATCTAAACTGGCTCATACAGAGGCAGGCGCAGTCAACTTGAAGTGAGATATTCTCACAGAGCATTTCACTCACTAATAGCTGACATGACAGCTTTGGCCATTTCTAACAAATGACCCTCAAATTATAGCTCTTAAATCATACCTACCGCCCTTTTAAAGGGCCATAGTGTATGATGAGCTGTAAGTTGAGAGGAACCTAATAGAATGAGCGTAGGCAGATTGATAGCAACTGTCTCTCTCCCGCCAGCCGCTCTGGGGGACTCCAAGGACTCTCTGTCTGGCAGCACCCCCACTCTGAACGCCCGGATGACCCAACATCTGAGCGAGCGCTGCAGCCGCTACCTGAAGAGTGCCTCGGAGGTGCCCCGCCTCTACCGCAGGACCAACAAGGTACTTTGATACTTAATATCCAGCTGTTGTAACCATTGCATTGACTTTTTAGTCATTTAGTACATTTTTACATGCATGATGTCATTAAGGGGTCCACCGTCTTGGAAAGCCTTTCAACAGGATCAAGGCCAGACTGTTCAGCAGCGAGAAACCGAGAAAAACAAGGAAACCAGACGCGTTGATGCTTGTATGGCTTATTATTGAAGTCCAAACCATCGGCAGACCATTTATGTGGAAAGTCCCAGCTGCCAGTACAGTAAATGAATGAATGAATGAAGACACTGGCGCCTTTGCTAACGTTACTTCTACTTCCTTGTGTACAGGAAGTGCCGGTGCGTGCCTCAGCATACATGGACAACGCCCTGCGTCCGCTGCATCAGCTACTGACTGACTCCACGGGTCTGGTCACCCCTGCTACGGCGCAGGACTGGCTGCGGGTCACACTGTGTGACTGCACACAACGGTAGGCATGCAGGCAAAATTCACGCAACATGCATGCAGCATGCGTGCAACATGCATGCAGCATGCATGCAAAATGCACAGTTAACAATTCTAGAGTCCACCATTCAGACATGTTTTTAACCAGCTGGCCCAGGCTGGGCCAATCACAACCATTTATCTAATATGGGGCGGGTTTGATACGATGATGTACAGAGGAGCGCCGCGGAGGCATTTTAAACAACCAAGATGGCTTCCGTTGATGTGGAACGGTCTGTTGAATCTGCTATCTTGACAGTATTAAACAAACTGGATGGTATATTTTCAATGAAAGGAACAAACAACTGCACTTAAAGCATTTGCTGATGAGAAAGATGCAGTTTGCTGTACTTCCGACAGGATTTGGTAAAAATTTAATTTACATCGCACATTTCGTTGCTCTGATTGGTTGTAGGGCTATCCAATTGCATCCAGAGACATTTTGGTCTGTGCCCATTACTAACTCCCCTTGGAAATCAAAAATGAACTGAGAGGTTCCAGACTAATATGCATTTGCGAATTGGTCTGGTGATGTCAGGCTAGATTGTAATGGTAACGGTTGGCAATGCAAGTACTTCTAAAGATGTTGTGTTCCTATGTTGAGTATGTGTTTCACTGGGTGTACAGGTACTATGAAACCATCTCGGAGGTGCTGAGCTCGGTGAGGAAGATGGAGGAGAGCCTCAAGAGACTGAAGCAGGCCCGGAAAGGTGCTGCCACGATAACGACAACGGGTGCCAACGGAGGGCTGACAGATGACGGCAAAATCCGCCTGCAGCTGACGCTGGATGTGCAATACCTGGGAGAGCAGGTAGAGCCATTCAAATAATACTATTGGCGACTATCAACCTTTATAACAATTCTATTTTCAAAGGCACAGTATACAAAGCGGTCAACGTTTAGTGAGGGACAAGAGCAATTAACAACACAAATAAGTACAATTTGGAAAATATGTCATTGCATTTAAGATCATTCAAAACCAACAAAACAACATAAAATAGCAGTTATATAAAACCAACCACTATATAATTTAGTTTGCGTATGCCCATTCAAAAGCTTTCTGTTCACCAAGTTCTTCAAATTGATTAATAAATATGACAATAAAATCATGAAATGAATCATGGAAATATCTGGGCCAAGCAAAATATATATGGAAAAAGTTGAAGATTCAACAATACGCCAGACATGCTGTTATTGAGGTGCAGGTAAGGACATAACAATCTTCAATTTGATTGACATTTGAGCTGTTCATCAGAAGACTATAGTGTGTGGCAAAGTAGGGCCTGCTTGTGAATTTAAACTCATCTTTAATTCATGTTACTACATCAGAAATAGTTCTTAGGTTAACCCATTGCCTAACTTTTACTTTTTTTTTCTTCGGCTATAAATGTATGTAAGGTTAGGTTTCTGTCATAGTCGACTGCGGTTTGCTTTGATCGATGTCTTCCCCATGCAGATCCTGAAGATGGGTTTGCAGCCATCTCAAATCTCCATGTTCTCCACGCTGACGGAGGTGGTTCAGGAGGCACGGGACCTGGCTGAACAGAACCAATAGAGACCCACCACTCTCACTAACACACACACACAAACACATTCGACATAAGGAAGTCAGTAGTACAACAACAACAACAACAACAACAGTGCCACCTTCCACATCACAATTGGGTAAACACGATGTAAACAACCATATCCAGTCCATGCATGGGGCTTCAAGCTGAAGACGAATGCACATGGCGTGGCTTCACTGATGGGCTGGACTGCACACGAGACTCTAGTCTCACTGCGGAGAGGACAAATGATCCATGACGCCGACCGCCTACCCTGAATCACGGGGAACTTGGATTTCATTAACTGAAATATACAATGTTTGGTTGTTGAAAGAAATGTATAGTTGAGGCCTACACCTGACTGAGTTAAGTTATGGTTGAGAGACACTGCTTACTGCCAGGAAAGCTGAGTGCGGCACTGGACATGGGTCTCCAATACATGTGGTCACAATTTTGTTATATATATATTAGTGAATTGAACTCTGAACAGAAAATGGCTGACATGCAAGTCATTTTTATGTAGGCACTAACGATTCCCTTGTCTTGTAATGTTGGCCATTGGATAGTCCGTTTTAAAAAAGAATGCCAAACCCTATATTATACACTAAAACAACTGAACGTGCTGTGGATGATGTACATTTTTAAAATAATGCTATTTACATTGATAATAAATCGAATATCACAATGTATGGATACGTGTGTGTGGGTGTGTGGGTGTGTAATTAATTGCTAGAAAGCGGCATTTAGTCCAACTGCAG
Source organism: Merluccius polli (assembly GCA_030340625.1). Lineage (NCBI taxonomy): Eukaryota > Metazoa > Chordata > Actinopteri > Gadiformes > Merlucciidae > Merluccius > Merluccius polli. Next base: position 12,152 of record JAOPHQ010002923.1, read on the forward strand.
AAATTCAACCATTGTGTGCCGTCAAGACATGCATGCATGCAGGCGTGTTCACACCTAGCGTTTTTTTTTCTGCCCTCTTTTTACATTGTATGCCTATGTAGCAGAGCGTTTTTGTAAAACGTCCTCAGTGTTTTTTTCTCCCGCACCGAGCGTAAAAAAAAGTTGAAAAAAGTTAAACTTCCAGGAAAAAAGCGCCCGACGTCAGGCGTTTTTTTGACAACTGACCAATCACAGTACGCCGCAAATCGCACATCATCGATACGAAGCTCCTGGACTATGATGGTCGGCACCTTGCTGCTGCCTTCCCCGAGTGATATTGTGCACCCACAAACGTGCAGGTACATGATTCTCCTCGTCGTCAGTTAGGGCCAATGCAAGTGCCAATCGCCTGTTTCTAGCCATTTTGTAACAACGATGTAAGGGTAGCCTGGATTCGTAGTAGGCGAGTAACGTCGGGGTCTAGAGGGGGTTTGTTGCTAGGCGATAGAAAAAACGCTCTCGGCGCTTTTAGGACAAAAAAAGCTTTTTTTTTTGGTTGAAAAAACGGTCGGCTCAACTTTTCCCTATCACAAAAAACGCTAGGTGTGAACACGCCCTAAGTTCTCTACATCCACGACCAACCCAATTTAAACTTTAAAGAGCAACTATACTTACCCTACATTACACACAAAAAATAATGTACTCTTACATTGACCATTGCATTGTTTTAACACCTCAACGTGAGTACAAGATTGGTATTTAGGCTCTCTCAATATACAAAAGGCTATTGCTCTGCTACAACCAAACCCCTGTTCTCTCTCTCGCTTCCAACCTCAGGTGAAACACATAGCACCAATGTAAGTATATTGAGAAAAAAAAACTTTATTTCAACAATCATGAAATGTAAACAAACAAAAATATACTCTATAACATGATATACAAAGACATCAGACATTCATCATAGAGAACGGATTCTACTGGATCTACTTTGAATCACATACTGTACAGAACACTGCAATATATAACTTTACAGAAGAAATGTTTCGCTCCTGATATCACATTAACTAGTTTTGATGAATACTGATAAATGGTTAAAATCTCTACATATTTTTAATGGAAAGATAACTAGATGACAATAAGGATGTATAAGAAATTATTCAAGTAGCTCAGTTAAAAAAAAAAAAGTGTGCTTCATCATCTCATGTACTATCTCACGAGAGTAATCGGCCAATGCAGAGGATTTGGCCGAGAGACACACAAGGAAGTACTGCTTGTCAATGGATTTCATCTTCGGTGAATGGTATTTTTTTTGGGACAACTGGCCATTATAATACTTAGGATAATACTTAGTAAGCTAATCTTGGCTCCTATATAACTTCCTAAAGTGAAGGATTGGTAATCTTCCCCAGCATGAGGATGGCATTAGAATGTCCTTCTGTAATGGAGAAGAAGAACGGCCTGTTGATGGTCAGCTTAATGGGCACGCCCGCTTCCTGGTTCTTGTCCTGATCTTCTGCACCTTCCTCCGACATCTCAAACTGCACCTTGTTCAAAACCTGGCAGAGGTGAAGGCAAGACAAAGTGTCAGTTAGGATCCACCGCAACCTTGCGGAAAATGACTCGGTGTGCTGTCATAGTCCGACACGGGAAAAAGAGACAAATCAGACTTTAGATTAATATCTAAAATCTGTGCCGTCTCCACCCAGAAGAAGTTCTGCTATATCATAGTTGGACTGCCGGGTCCAAGATTAGGTCGTCGCACTCTTGCACGTTTTCGCCCTTGCACGGATGGGTGACAATGGTCAGGGATACATAATTGGTGTTAATGTCTATGGTGTGTGGTTGTTTTGTGAGTTAGTCTATTGCTAACTTTTCGGTCGCCTATTGTAGCATTTCATTGTAGTATAACTTGCAAATAGTATTCTAATTTAGATTCAGATTTCTTTATTGTCCATCAGGATTGACAGAAAATTGTCTTTCGACATGGCTCAGTAAATAAACACAATTAAAAACAACATACAACAACTTTAAGCATTAGCATTGGAAAAAGTATGATGCGAGTAAAGTTTAGGTGTCCAGAATGTGAAACATGTTCTGAATTTAGAATATTTGGCCTATGAAGTGTAATATCTGAGTAAAACTACTAAACACACTCAAACCTATATGCTCCAGCTCACCTTATCTATTGTGAAGGGTTTGCTGCTGCTGAGTCTGTCAAACTCGGCTTCGGAGCCCAGAAGTCTGTCGTCTACCTCGGCAGCCATGTTGGCGAGCAGCTCACGCAGGTCCGTCATGGAGGACATGGAGAACTTGGGCAGGGACAGCTCCAACTGACTGCTCAGAGTATAACGAAACACACGACAACAGAACAAGGCAGTTGAGGGATTGTTGCTGAAAAGTGACAAGGTTAAATATACCAAACCCATAACAAAGGATATTGATTGATATGATATGGTCCAGCGTCGGTGATGTTGACTGAAGGGCTTATTAACTAATACTTATAGGGATAGCCATTTGTGACCTAATAAAGTAACTGTGCAAGTACAAATATGAATACTGTGAAAACCAATGGACATTTAAATGTGTATTTTTTAGATATCTAAGGATGTTTTCCACTCAAAATATGACATTTGTAAATATGGTCTTTTTATTAGTTAGTTCAGCTTAAATACATTGTCAATACAAGACAATGTATTTGATAAACTTCTAGATATTGGATCGGGGATTTGAATGAAAACTCACCCTTCCTGGAGGGCCTGGTGCCAATTAGCCATAACATCCGTGTGAAGTTTTCCTTCGATGTCTCTGAGCTTGATCCCTTTGTTGGGCAGGACCAGCATCATATAGGAGCGCTTACTCAAAGCCAGCTTCACAACTGTGCATCGCTTCACCTTCATGGTAAATAAAAACAAACATTTCTTAGAGAGTAACCCAAACACAACTGTTAAAACTACAGTGAGAGCACCGTCTCTGGTCCTTACCACGTCTTTAAAATAGTAGAACGGACCGGTGTGTGTCATCATCGGCACCATCACTGTGGTGTTGTCGTCCACATTGAACTCTTGCATTGAGGTCCTTTCTGGTTGGAAGGCTGTCTTCCAGTTTCCTAAACAGACGGAGGAGAGTTATAAAGATATCAAGGCATTGTGTTCAGTGCTATAGCTTATTGTTGTTGCTGTGCTTCCTGACAGTACACTGCACATCTGCAGTTCTTTGCCTTTATTCCATTTCGGTACAAAAGTGGACAACCGTTTTCCCTTGCCAGTTTGCCGGTACAAACGTTAAGGCTCGAATGAATTACCATATATTAACAGAAACGTACTGAAATAACATCATTGCCCTGGTGGCGAGGGCTTAAGCACTTATCATAGCATTACCATCATACTTCATAAGTTCATACATATCAAGTATTCATACGATTGGTTTGTCTTTAGTGCCTACAGTTTGAAGATCAGAAAACGGCCGTCTGAGAAGGGAGCAGACCTTTAAAACAAACAAACCTTTAAATACAAAGGAGCTCATGAACAGTAGGTTGGCGCCGGGGCTGAGGTCTTTAAAGGCATCTTTCACCTTCTCCTTCCCATCGGCGGTCCTCTCCACGAAACTGTTCACCAGCTCCTGTGCCTCCTGGGTCTGGGAGAAGTTCACGGCGCGAGTAAACGACGCGTCGGAAAAGTCCTGCACGCCTTGGAGGAAGTCCTCCGAGAGCTGGGCTCCCTGGGCCGCGAAGGTCCAGACCTGCGTGACGATCTCGTCCTTGGGCCCGTCGTCCACCAGCGAGTTAATGCTCTGCAGGGTCTTCAGCACCGTGTGTCCGTCCACCAGGGACACGCAGTCCGGCCGGTCGGTGACTCTGTTCACGCCCAGCAGGATCTGGGTACAGGGGAAGAAAAAGGAAGCAGGTCTCCGTTTTAGTCCCCCCTTCTGACGATCATCAGCATCATCAGAAATGATTGGTCATTATTCATCAATCAAATAATTCATTCAACATTTCAACGCATTTCCTCGTAATGCCATCATGTGTCGCCATGGAAACAACCACACCACCACCACCACCACAATGACGATGACAAACACATCACCCACCTGGTAGGAGCTGGCCGTCTTCTTGGAGGCTCCCAGGAAGAAGGCGAACAGCGAGCCGTAGGTGTTGATGGGAGACAGCAGCATGTTGCCGGCCCCCTGCTTGGTGCTGTGCGCCATGTACATCCGGAGGCCCAGCGCGTTCAGCAGCGCGGCCAGGACCGGCGCCCTCTGGGTCATGTTCTGCCTGGGAGCGTCCTTCGCCTCCGGGTCCCTGGCGTCGGGCGTCAGCACGTCGGCGACGAGCGGCGCCACGGCCAGGGTCTGCAGGGGCTTGGCGGCCTCCGCCTGCAGCGTCTCGCAGGTCACATTCTCGCCGGCGAAGAGGTAGAAGGGGTGGACGTAGACGCGGTTGGCCCGCGTCGCCAGGTAGCAGCCCAGGAACAGGACGAGCGTGAGAGGGAGCGACGGGGACGACCTTCGCTGCATTTTCTTTGACACTTTCTGGCGGTGCGGCGAGCTTCAAGTGTGAATTTTATCTGTGGAGGAGGACATGTAGGCCGCTGTGTTATTGAAAAACAACAAGCCCTTTGAGCCTAACCAGACAATGGTATTATTTCATCCATGGTTAAGCTGACTGGGGTTTTTTTTGTTTTTTTTTCAAGAATTGAACATCACTGTTGTTCGTTGCTCTGGTGGAAATCTGGTTAAATCTGGTTTTCCATCTCTGACAGGATTAGCTGAACATTAAGAAAAGAGTAGCATGTCAGTGATTGATTCATCCTCTTTTGTGCGTGGTAGCTCCTGCTGGACAATGAATGAAGGCAGGGTTTAGCCGTAGACAGCCGTAGAGGACGCAGAATAAATGGAAGAACTGTGTGTGTGTGTGTGTGTGTGGGGCGGGTTTGTCTTCATTTGCATTCAGCATTTAATTTAAATGAATAAATCAAGAAACACTTTCATTTTCAACCGCAACACATTTTTGGTGGAATATTTAGCTTGGTTACTTTTCAGCAAAAAAAAAAAAATAATAATAATTACACCCAGCAGGAGTGGGTGCTTGGACATGGGCTCTTTTACATTAAAAATACCCCCAGGACTTGAGTGTCTGAGTTTGGTTCAAGCCACGGAGGATAGTGAACCCATGGACTCCTGCAGAAGATGCGCAGGCTCTGCTGTCTGCGCACGAACTTCAGGACATTGCCATGGTTCCAACGATCAATAACGGCTGATCTGCCTACTGATCACCTATCACAGGTCAAAAAACACGCTTCGAGTTCATGATCAGTTCATCGGCAAGCGAATATGAGGACGCATGTCCATTCAGAATCACTCGGGTCGGAGCCTATACTTTCTGCCGTCACCAGCACCAGAACTATTCAGCCAATCTTTAAAAATATCTTTGGTTTGTATCATTGACTGTTTGGGGGGGAAAGTGAGAATCAACGTCCAGCGCATCCAAACATTCAAGGCCATTACTTTGTGCTTGCAAAGCATAAAAAAAAGACACATCTCACACAGATATAGACACACACATTTTTGTCTTTGTCACACATAATAGCGTTTCATATTTTCAAAAGAGCATTACAAGAGAGCGCATACAATACTGCTCCCTCTCACCAGCGTGAGAGGGAGCGACGGGGACGACCTTCGCTGCATTTTCTTTGACACTTTCTGGCGGTGCGGCGAGCTTCAAGTGTGAATTTTATCTGTGGAGGAGGACATGTAGGCCGCTGTGTTATTGAAAAACAACAAGCCCTTTGAGCCTAACCAGACAATGGTATTATTTCATCCATGGTTAAGCTGACTGGGGTTTTTTTTTTTTTTTTTTCAAGAATTGAACATCACTGTTGTTCGTTGCTCTGGTGAAAATCTGGTTAAATCTGGTTTTCCATCTCTGACAGGATTAGCTGAACATTAAGAAAAGAGTAGCATGTCAGTGATTGATTCATCCTCTTTTGTGTGTGGTAGCTCCTGCTGGACAATGAATGAAGGCAGGGTTTAGCCGTAGACAGCCGTAGAGGACGCAGAATAAATGGAAGAACTGTGGGTGTGTGGGTGTGTGTGTGTGTCTGTGTGTGTGTGTGGGGCGGGTTTGTCTTCATTTGCATTCAGCATTTAATTTAAATGAATAAATCAAGAAACACTTTCATTTTCAACCGCAACACATTTTTGGTGGAATATTTAGCTTGGTTACTTTTGAGCAAAAAAAATAAAATAATAATAATTACACCCAGCAGGAGTGGGTGCTTGGACATGGGCTCTTTTACATTAAAAATACCCCCAGGACTTGAGTGTCTGAGTTTGGTTCAAGCCACGGAGGATAGTGAACCCATGGACTCCAGCAGGCTCTGCTGTCTGCGCACGAACTTCAGGACATTGCCATGGTTCCAACGATCAATAACGGCTGATCTGCCTACGTCTACTGGTCACCTATCACAGGTCAAAAAACACGCTTCGAGTTCATGATCAGTTCATCGGCAAGCGAATATGAGGACGCATGTCCATTCAGAATCACTCGGGTCGGAGCCTATACTTTCTGCCGTCACCAGCACCAGAACTATTCAGCCAATCTTTAAAAATATCTTTGGTTTGTATCATTGACTGTTTGGGGGGGAAAGTGAGAGAATCAACGTCCAGCGCATCCAAACATTCAAGGCCATTACTTTGTGCTTGCAAAGCATAAAAAAAAGACACATCTCACACAGATATAGACACACACATTTTTGTCTTTGTCACACATAATAGCGTTTCATATTTTCAAAAGAGCATTACAAGAGAGCGCATACAATACTGTTTATCCAGCGTGAGGAGGATGTATCCTCCTGTATCATCCTAACCTCACACATAATAAGGAAATTCACTGCCAGCTGAATAAACAAGGCTTGGCTCCCCATCCAAACGAGATGCTTTATTATGCTGCGTACTTTGTCATTTGTGTTTGCTCCTTCCGCACTTTTGTTACGGTAGTAAAAAAAGTGATGACTCTAAAATAATAAACGTATGAGTTTAGTTAGTTTAGTCCTAACTCTTTATGTAGTTGACCTGAACAAAACATAGTCTACTGCTCATGAGGCAAAAGTTTGAATCCCCATGTATAGCGAATACTGCTCATGAGGCAAAAGTTTGAATCCCCATGTATAGGAAATAGCCTACTGCTCACGAGGAAGCACCTTGTTCGATTGTGGTATTAAGTTGCTGCCATCATTCAGGACATGGAAAGTGCCAATTGCATGGTTGATCATTTCTTCTATATCTAATCTATAACTGGCTTTATGTGCGCCCAGACTGCATGTTCATCATCTCTTAAGGTGGACGATACGACAATAAAATAAATAATGCAAAACTTAAGTTGAAACTAAATCAATAGGTTTATAATTCAATAATAAAGTACAAAACTGTGGATATATGTATTGATATAGCTTTATTCAAATTTCACTAAATTTCAGTACAAGTAAAAAGAGGTCCACATATAACCGGCAATAATAGGGGCTTATTTAAACTGTCGTCATTTGCTTCATTGATATAGTACACTTAGCTCAATGTTACTAAAAAGCAGTTACACATGGCTAGGTGTGCTAGATTAGGTAGAATGTGCTAGATTTGGGAGAAACTTTTTCATACTTTTAGTATCTAGCCACATTATCACTGGCACCATACGCTCCCCCCACCCCCCAGTACTTGGAAATTGCACCTGCAATCATTTGCAGGTGCAAATTATTGCACACTAGCCAGGTTGTATGTTTCTCAGAACCATTTGGTTACTGTATGATACATTGTTTGTAGACATATTTATGGCTGCTATAAGGAAGCCATCATGTGAACCAATGGGTATAAAAGGCATCGCGTGCAACTGAAGAACATGAAGAAGAAAAGCGAGAACATGGAGACTTTGGGATTCCTCGTTCTATGCAGTGTGATGTTTTCACATTGTGTTCAAGGTAAGAATTCATGTTACACATATTGTGGTTGCCATTAATATGATTATTATAGTGATTATAGTGATTATAGTGATTATTATTATTATTATTATTGTTATTAGTAGTCATTGGATTTTTGAACTGAACCTTACTACCCCGACAAGTATCCATCCAACATGGAAATAATATACATAATTATCTCCCTGTTTCCCAGCTCAACCCTCCTGTCGCAACAACTGTGGGAGACAACTGGGAAGCTGTTCCTGCTCCTCCTCCTGTCAATACTATGGCAGCTGTTGCTATGACTACTACTGTAAGTGACAAGGCCTGTAAAATCTAAAGCAGATGTAAAATCACTCCCTTACCAGTATGTCTAAAAAAGTTTGTTTTACATTTCCAGTCATGACGATTATCGTCATCAGAATTGATGTGTTGTGGAGTAAACATGGATAAAGTATCAGTTATGGAAACTCAAGTCAACTGTAAATGTAAGACATTTGACAGCAAATTTTCATTCGTCTTGCAGCTCACTGTCAAGCCACTACAGAAAGACCAATGATTACTACAGGTAATGAATTCAATATTGTCATCAGAATTAATGTATTGTGGTGGAGTAAAAGTGTATGTTGTGAGTGTGTGTGTGGGAGGGGGGTGGATATAAGTGACATGGGTGTAATTTAATCTTTTTAAATGACTAAAACAGATATACACATCCATTTCCAGTGAAATTGAAAACATCCAGAGACAATATCTCTCCTTTTCCCCAATTAAAATGCAACTGAAAATGTCATTTGGATAATACTACTGTGGCAGGGTTAGCCCTCACCACACGCCACCTAAGTGGCTTTCCTTCGGAGCCCTCCGACACAGGACACGGGTAGATGTTGTTCAAGATGTTTATTGGGAGTTTTCAGGCTGTTGGTATTCGCCGAGCTGATGGTACAACTTGTCATGACTGGCTCCTCCTCCAGTGTGTGTGTTGATAGCTGGTTTATCCTGGGTGCCATGATTGCTCTGCACCACAGGTGTGCAGCCCCACCCAGCCAGAGTCCAATCAGTGTGACTCAGGCCAGGTGAGGCTGTAAACCAGCCATCAACCACACACACACACACACACCTCCACAACTACAAATGTTGCATTTGGATTTGGCCATTGGAAAAAGAGCTGAGAGTGTAAAACAGATAATTCTGGTCCTTGATTCTGATTGGCTTGAAGCCAATAAACACACACCTGTGACCGCATCACAATTCATTTCTAGTATTAATGTGATCAAATAAATGATCGCATTTTATGTTGCTGTGTGTTTATTTTATGAAATCTTACTGGGTATAGAAATAGTTTTTAGTAACCGTCGTGCCTAACAACGCCCCCCTAGCTGTTCTAAAATCACTGATAACCACGTCCTCTCGTGACTTATTTACTTCATGAACCATCTCTGGTGTAAATGACTAAAACATATACATTATATTAATTAAACATTTCCAGTGAAGTGAAAACCATCCAGTGAGACAATATCTCCCTGTTTCCCAGCTCAACCCTCCTGTCGCAACAACTGTGGGAGACACCTGGGAAGCTGTTCCTGCTCCTCCTCCTGTCGAAACTATGGCAACTGTTGCTATGACTACTACTGTAAGTAACGAGGCCTGTAAAATCAAAACAGACGTAAAATGTTCCTTACTTTGTCTACAGCAATCGCATGAAGCTTTAGTCAAAATGACAGGCTAGAAAACGTAAGATATGATGCATGACAAATTAATTTTAAATATTTGAATGCATTGAAATGTATGCATTTAAAAAAAAAAAAAAGTTACTTCAAAATATTGACACCAAATGTGATGTTTCTTGCAGCTTACTGTCCATCCGGTACAGTAGCCCCTACAGGTAATGAACCATCTCTGGCGTAAATGACTAAAACATGTACATTATATTAAATAAACATTTCCAGTGAAGTAAAAACCATCCAGTGAGACAATATCTCCGTTTCCCAGGTCAACCCTCCTGTCGCTACAACTGTGGGAGACACCTGGGAAGCTGTTCCTGCTCCTCCTCCTGTCAATACTATGGCAGCTGTTGCAATGACTACTACTGTAAGTGACAAGGCCTGTAAAATCTAAAGCAGATGTAAAATCACTCCCTTACCCAGTATGTCTAAAAAAGTTTGTTTTACATTTCCAGTCATGACGATTATCGTCATCAGAATTGATGTGTTGTGGAGTAAACATGGATAAAGTATCAGTTATGGAAACTCAAGTCAACTGTAAATGTAAGACATTTGACAGCAAATTTTCATTCGTCTTGCAGCTCACTGTCAAGCCACTACAGAAAGACCAATGATTACCGCAGGTAATGAATTCAATATTGTCATCAGAATTAATGTATTGTGGTGGAGTAAAAGTGTATGTTGTGAGTAAGTGTGTGTGGGAAGGGGGGGGGGGGGATATAAGTGACATGGGTGTAATTTAATCTTTTTAATCAATATTAAACGACTAAAACAGACATACATATACATCCATTTCCAGTGAAATTGAAAACATCCAGAGACAATATCTCTCCGTTTCCCCAATCAAAAGCAACTGAAAATGTCATTTGGATAATACTACTGTGGCAGGGTTAGCCCTCACCACACTAAGTGGCTTTCCTTCGGAGCCCTCCGACACAGGACACGGGTAGATGTTGTTCAAGATGTTTATTGGGAGTTTTCAGGCTGTTGGTATTCGCCGAGCTGATGGTACAACTTGTCATGACTGGCTCCTCCTCCAGTGTGTGTGTTGATGGCTGGTTTATCCTGGGTGCCATGATTACTCTGCACCACAGGTGTGCAGCCCCACCCATCCAGAGTCCAATCACTTTGACTCAGGTCAGGTGAGGCTGTAAACCAGCCATCAACCACACACACTCCACACACACCTCCACAACTACAAATGTTGCATTTGGATTTGGCCATTGGAAAAAGAGCTGAGAGTGTAAAACAGATAATTCTGGTCCTTGATTCTGATTGGCTTGAAGCCAATAAACACACACCTGTGACCGCATCACAATTCATTTCTAGTATTAATGTGATCAAATAAATGATCGCATTTTATGTTGCTGTGTGTTTATTTTATGAAATCTTACTGGGTATAGAAATAGTTTTTAGTAACCGTCGTGCCTAACAACGCCCCCCTAGCTGTTCTAAAATCACTGATAACCACGTCCTCTCGTGACTTATTTACTTCATGAACCATCTCTGGTGTAAATGACTAAAACATATACATTATATTACATAAATATTTCCAGTTAAGTGAAAACCATCCAGTGAGACTATCTCCCTGTTTCCCAGCTCGACCCTCCTGTCGCAACAACTGTGGGAGACACCTGGGAAGCTGTTCCTGCTCCTCCTCCTGTCGAAACTATGGCAACTGTTGCTATGACTACTACTGTAAGTAACGAGGCCTTTAAAATCAAAACAGACGTAAAATGTTCCTTACTTTGTCTACAGCAATCGCATGAAGCTTTAGTCAAAATGACAGGCTAGAAAACGTAAGATATGATGCATGACAAATTAATTTTAAATATTTGAATGCATTGAAATGTATGCATTTAAAAAAAAAAAAAAGTTACTTCAAAATATTGACACCAAATGTGATGTGTCTTGCAGCTTACTGTCCATCCGGTACAGTAGCCCCTACAGGTAATGAACCATCTCTGGCGTAAATGACTAAAACATGTACATTATATTAAATAAACATTTCCAGTGAAGTAAAAACCATCCAGTGAGACAATATCTCCGTTTCCCAGGTCAACCCTCCTGTCGCTACAACTGTGGGAGCCACCTGGGAAGCTGTTCCTGCTCCTCCTCCTGTCAATACTATGGTGGCAGCTGTTGCTATGACTACTACTGTAAGTGACAAGGCCTGTAAAATCTAAAGCAGATGTAAAATCACTCCCTTACCAGTATGTCTAAAAAAGTTTGTTTTACATTTCCAGTCATGACGATTATCGTCATCAGAATTGATGTGTTGTGGAGTAAACATGGATAAAGTATCAGTTATGGAAACTCAAGTCAACTGTAAATGTAAGACATTTGACAGCAAATTTTCATTCGTCTTGCAGCTCACTGTCAAGCCACTACAGAAAGACCAATGATTACCACAGGTAATGAATTCAATATTGTCATCAGAATTAATGTATTGTGGTAGAGTAAAAGTGTATGTTGTGAGTAAGTGTGTGTGGGAGGGGGGGGGGGGGGGGGGGTGGATATAAGTGACATGGGTGTAATTTAATCTTTTTAATCAATATTAAATGACTAAAACAGACATACATATACATCCATTTCCAGTGAAATTGAAAACATCCAGAGACAATATCTCTCCGTTTCCCCAATCAAAAGCAACTGAAAATGTCATTTGGATAATACTACTGTGGCAGGGTTAGCCCTCACCACACTAAGTGGCTTTCCTTCGGAGCCCTCCGACACAGGACACGGGTAGATGTTGTTCAAGATGTTTATTGGGAGTTTTCAGGCTGTTGGTATTCGCCGAGCTGATGGTACAACTTGTCATGACTGGCTCCTCCTCCAGTGTGTGTGTTGATAGCTGGTTTATCCTGGGTGCCATGATTGCTCTGCACCACAGGTGTGCAGCCCCACCCAGCCAGAGTCCAATCAGTGTGACTCAGGCCAGGTGAGGCTGTAAACCAGCTATCAACCACACACACTCCACACACACCTCCACAACTACAAATGTTGCATTTGGATTTGGCCATTGGAAAAAGAGCTGAGAGTGTAAAACAGATAATTCTGGTCCTTGATTCTGATTGGCTTGAAGCCAATAAACACACACCTGTGACCGGATCACAATTAATTTCTAGTATTAATGCGATCAAATAAATGATCGCATTTTATGTTGCTGTGTGTTTATTTTATGAAATCTTACTGGGTATAGAAATAATTTTTAGTAACCGTCGTGCCTAACAACGCCCCCCTAGCTGTTCTAAAATCACTGATAACCACGTCCTCTCGTGACTTATTTACGTCATGAACCATCTCTGGTGTAAATGACTAAAACATATACATTATATTACATAAATATTTCCAGTGAAGTGAAAACCATCCAGTGAGACAATATCTCCCTGTTTCCCAGCTCAACCCTCCTGTCGCAACAACTGTGGGAGACACCTGGGAAGCTGTTCCTGCTCCTCCTCCTGTCGAAACTATGGCAACTGTTGCTATGACTACTACTGTAAGTAACGAGGCCTGTAAAATCAAAACAGACGTAAAATGTTCCTTACTTTGTCTACAGCAATCGCATGAAGCTTTAGTCAAAATGACAGGCTAGAAAACGTAAGATATGATGCATGACAAATTAATTTAAAATATTTGAATGCATTGAAATGTATGCATTTAAAAAAAAAAAAAGTTACTTCAAAATATTGACACCAAATGTGATGTGTCTTGCAGCTTACTGTCCATCCGGTACAGTAGCCCCTACAGGTAATGAACCATCTCTGGCGTAAATGACTAAAACATGTACATTATATTAAATAAACATTTCCAGTGAAGTAAAAACCATCCAGTGAGACAATATCTCCGTTTCCCAGGTCAACCCTCCTGTCGCTACAACTGTGGGAGCCACCTGGGAAGCTGTTCCTGCTCCTCCTCCTGTCGATACTATGGCAGCTGTTGCAATGACTACTACTGTAAGTGACAAGGCCTGTAAAATCTAAAGCAGATGTAAAATCACTCCCTTACCAGTATGTCTAAAAAAGTTTGTTTTACATTTCCAGTCATGACGATTATCGTCATCAGAATTGATGTGTTGTGGAGTAAACATGGATAAAGTATCAGTTATGTAAACTCAAGTCAACTGTAAATGTAAGACATTTGACAGCAAATTTCATCTGTCTTGCAGCTCACTGTCAAGCCACTACAGAAACACCAATGTATACTACAGGTAATGAATTGAATATTGTCATCAGAATTAATGTATTGTGGTGGAGTAAAAGTGTATGTTGTGAGTGAGTGTGTGTGGGAGGGGGGTGGATATAAGTGACATGGGAGTAATTTAATCTTTTTAATCAATATTAAATGACTAAAACATAGACATGCATATACATCTATTTCCAGTGAAATATAAAAACATCCAGAGACAATATCTCTCCGTTTCCCCAATCAAACGCAACTGAAAATGTCATTTGGATAATACTACAAATGTTGCATTTGGATTTGTCCATTGGAAAAAGAGCTGAGAGTGTAAAACAGATAATTCTGGTCCTTGATTCTGATTGGCTTGAAGCCAATAAACACACACCTGTGACCGGATCACAATTAATTTCTAGTATTAATGCGATCAAATAAATGATCGCATTTTATGTTGCTGTGTGTTTATTTTATGAAATCTTACTGGGTATAGAAATAGTTTTTAGTAACCGTCGTGCCTAACAACGCCCCCCTAGCTGTTCTAAAATCACTGATAACCACGTCCTCTCTTTTAACCCAGCGGTGATGCTCAACCTCTTGCAGGGCATCCATGTGGAGGCAGTCTGTCCAGCTCTGGGTCGTTCGCCAGTCCCGGCTACCCTGGCCACTACCAAAACAACCACTACTGTGTGTGGCAGCTATCAGCATCGACTAACCATAGGATATACCTGTCCATCACTAACCTCCAGTGAGTCACATTGGCTATTTCGTTATGGATGTTGGTCATTTCTTTACATTTAAGTCACGCGCAAACATACAAACCTTGTTTTTTTGCATGTATTGGATGCCTGGCAACAGCAACAGCCTCTTAAAACTTGTAAATTATGTAGTTAAGAAGTTGCTCTCTGCTATGACCCTCGAATGGATGATCTGTTGCGCGTCTAGGTTGGAGAACTGCTGTCACTGTGACTGGGTCGCCGTCTACGATGGACCCAGTGTGAACTATCCACTTCTGGGGAAATTGTGCGAGGGAAACAACACATGGAGCTCCTTCCAGTCCTCCTCCAGGTACCTCACCGTTGTCTTCCGGACAGACGGCTCTGTGGTGGACAACGGGTTCAACGCCGACTTCTCAAGTTCTCTTACACCAGCCTCAGGTAAATGGAGAATGCAAGTCAAATTGTATGATGAACGTTTTTGTTTTTTTTCCACATTTTCCACACCCGACATCAGGTCAGCTAAATCTGTCCCCAAAAAATATCAGTAATAAAATATTATGCTGCCTTTTTTTTTGTAACCCCTATTTTTGTATTAAATAAACCAACATGTTTATTGTTTTCACATTAAAATGCATACAAGCAGTACACTGCATCAACAGTAGCATGTAACCTTCCCTTAAACCCTCCAAGTATAGCAATGATGCTGCTGAAATAAAACTCTAGATGTGTATGATTCAGTGATGTATGATGTCTAGTGTTAAAAAGAAAAACAAAACTCAATAAATCGTAATTACGTAACACCCAAGTATTGTGATAGCATCGACTCGGGAGATAAGAGAAGAAAAATTACTTGTTTAATGAGCCACATACGAACAACGAATGTACACAATCTCTGTCAATCAGAATCGCCAAAAACATAAATGCGCAACAAAGATCAGTAGGCTGTAGCCTTTATAATATAACGTGCGACACAAGAGCAAAGGTGAACACTGATTAGAAACTGAAAAGAAAAACCTCACATGAGAATCAGAGTTTGTATACACATTGAATTTCCACCAGGTCGTGTCGGGTGCTCTGCGGACAACATGACCATTGTGATTCAAAAGTCCTACCTGAACTCTGTGGGCTACAATGGCGAAGATCTGTACTTGGATGACCCGTACTGCAGACCCCACATCTCTGCATATCAAGTGACCTTCAATTTCCCAGTCAATAATTGTGGCACCTCACGCACAGTAAGAATCCAATCGCTTTTCCATGAGCAATTATACTGCGTGTCACCTTCTCCATCGTCCAACACTTGATTCCTTTGTCCAACTTGTATTGAAACAGTTTGAGAACGGCACAGTCGTGTATAGGAACGCTCTGCACGCTGGCCTGAGCAACCAAAGCGTGATCACGCATCAGACCCCTCTCAAGTGGAATGTGGTCTGTCGCATGGACACCACAGTCCAGATCATGTACGTGGCCCGGGCCCAGGACCAGAGCACCATCGCCGGCACGGGCAGATTCAATGGCACCATGGCGTTCTACACCTCCAGCAATTTTTACTATATGGTAAACAGCTTTGTTTGTTTAATGTGCACTGATAAAACCCAGATACTGTAAACCAAAATAAATAAATGTTATATATATATATATATAAAAATGTGGTTGTAGCATTACATAGTTAGTACAACCACACAATAGGCCTACATCAAACAACAAAGGAAAAAGAAGAAAAGTAATACACAAAATATATATATATATACATATATTGATACCTAAACACTATCTATGCATACAGTCATACAATAGCAAGCAGGATTTTTTCAAAAGGTAAAATATAATTTTATTAGTGTAATTGTTTGTCGTTTTTCAGAGTGGACACATCAGAATTGGTGTCACCACTGGAAATAAATATGAATCTATATTTAACCACATTTTCAAACTGCAAAAAAAAGAAGAGATTTTGAGCCTTTCTTAATTGTATTTTTTTCTTTCTTTGATCAGGTGACACAAGTCCCATATGTGGTAACCCTGAACCAGTACATGTACGTCCAGGTAAGCCTGAGCGGGCGAAACAGCAACCTGGTTCTTTTCCTGGACACGTGCGTGGCTTCGCCCTCGCGCTACGACTTCAACAGCAAGACCTACGACCTTGTCCGCAACGGGTACGCACCATCCCGGGAGATAATCATTTAAAGGGCCCTATTTTACCTCCAGGTGTGAGTGTGATCAGCCATTAGGAGCCATTTTGAAATCTGCCCTCTAGTGACATCACAAGTGGGAGTGTTCACCCAGATGTATGATGGATAGATCAGCCTACCAGTTGGTGCAGTCCACTCGGTAGGCTGGTAGACTGATCTAGCCATCATGCATCTGGGTGGACGCTCCCTCTTGTGATGTCACTAGAGGGTAGATTTTAAAATGGCTTGTAATGGCTAATCACACTCACACCTGGTGGTGAAATAGGGGCCCTTTTAAAATGCCATTTGTCATGCTTTTTAAGGCACTCAAAGCGCTTTACATAGTGAGTGTTTGGGGGTGCGGGGGGGGGGTGCCAGGACACCAGGGTTAGCACCCCTACTCTTTCAATGGGTGTCATGGGCTCTTTAGTGATCAAGGACCTCAGTTTAACGTCTCATCCGAAAGACAGTACACTTTGGCAGGACAGACTCCGGTCTTAGTCCTGGGGCATCTTATTGCCTATACGCCAGAGGGATGAGCACCCTCTACTGGTCATCCAGTAGAGGGTACAGAAAAACAAATAAATGATGAAAATCTAATACTTGTACTTTTATATATATATTGATATTTTGCCGTTACGACCAAAGTTGCCCTCTGAGATTAATAAAGTACTCATCTCATCCAATCATCTAATAATAGGGGAGAATGATAGTTCACAGGCTAGGTTCTGGGTTCGATCCCCCAATACCTGTAGATATATGGCTAACCCCCTACCTGCTCCTTAATTACCAACATACGTCGCTGTTACAAAAGTGTCCAAATGACGACGAAAAAGAACAAATATTCAGCAGGCCTGATTCAACGCACGGCACGACACAAACAGAATAGAAATGAAACACATGAAAAACAAACACGTGGCTCTTAATCTACATGACCTTGGTGTCAACTTTTTTGTCTCCCACTAGATGCCCAAGGGACAGCAGCTACTACGCCTACACCTCTGGCACCCAAAGCTACGCCCGTTTCAGGTTCAGAGCCTTCCAGTTCCTGCGGGCCCATGAGTCGGTGTACCTGCAGTGCAAGGTGGTGATCTGCCCTGCGACCGACTACAACTCCCGCTGCCGCCGGGGCTGCATCGGGCGCAAGGCCAGGGCCCTGAGGGCCTCTGAAGACGACCACACGCTGGTGCTGGGTCCAGTCACACTGCAAGGTACAAGGGGGCCAGTTTCTTTCTTGCTTGTTGTTGTGCTCCCCACCACCACTAACTTTCATCCCCTTTTTTTTCTCCCCCACTAGACCCGCAGAGCCAGGAGGATAAAGAGAGTGCCGAAGAGGAAGTGGAGCTGAAGAAGTCAATTGATGTTTGATTTTTCCATGGTTTCAATCCATCTGTTCTAATAATTTGTACTTCTGCTTTGTACCGTGTGATCTGCGCCATGATATCAACACTGCTAAGACTCTTCTCTGTTCTTTATTCTGATTAAAAGCATGATAAAAGGCTAATGTCTGTACACTCACTGCTGGTATAGTAACACAAATAAGACAAGAAAATGAGACGAGGGACAGATTGTTAGAAAACACTTTACTCATTGATTTGTTAGCGTTAATTCCATCTCACAATAAAATCATTTGTTATCCCAGAGGGGAGACGGTGATTTACAAAAAAAATGCATCCACATTCACCACTATCAATCGACCTACGACACACGGAGAGAACATAAGGCCATTATCATTGGATGCCTGCAGTACCAGTACGGTCTCAAGCAGTTGGTCCTAGCAACAGTAACTAACTTGTCCACACATGTTGCCAAGCAACAGACAACACCATTCAGTACAATACACAAGCTTGCTAAGCGGGATTCTTCGCTGTTAAGAGTTTCACCTTTTTTAAATTTTTTTATTGACACTTAACATCTATTAAAACAATCAGAATACAATACCCAGTTAATATTGCGACAAGCAGGGACCGATATTAAAACGCGAGCATCTCGATGCACGTCGTCGTCGCAAAGAATACAACATGGCATCTCTGGTGCTACGTGGCAATTCGGAAACAAGGCGGCGCCCGCGGGAGACATACATACGAGGTGGTTCTGCTCCGAAAGGTGGCGCTGCCCAACATCAAAATGAACTGTTACAATATCAAAAAGGTCCGAGTGTGGTCAGGTCACGATGCATTAAGAGGACGAGCCCAGGCTTTGCTTTTCCACACAACCCCCATATAAATCAGCCTTACGCAAGGGGACTGTGGGAAGAGACCTGCAGTAGACGTCCCACAAAACTCCACCATCGGTGAGGAAAAGCAACTTGCACCATAGATGCCCCTGTTGCAGGCGAAACATTTGGGTAACTCTTCATTTGTACCGTCGTATAAATATGTTTAATTTAGTTACATGAACGGGATGTAAAATATGATTTAAATACGCCTCGTCGCCTGCCAATACAGATATAGAAAACATCCAAGGTTATACAGAGGGAATTCTGTATCAAGCGTATGCTCAGGTAGACAACATAGGCGTGGCTTTGGTTTGTAGTGTAGTGGCCAACGACTTCAAAGAACCCTTTAAGAGCAAATATTATTGAGTGAGCACATATGATTCAACGTTTATACTTCAGTATAATGACCACCAGTGAGATATTTGTCGAGCTAAACCACCACTGTTATTTTGGTCATGTGACTTCAACATGTCCGGCAGACAGGAGAGGTTCGCCTTCAGGGCTTTCTGCCTAACCCTAAACCCGACCAAGTAGTTGTGCTGCCTAAAAAAATACCCTGAAAATAAGAAGTCAACCAAGTCTAAAAATAATACGGTACATGTGTCGCTCTTTGTATTAGGTCACTTGACTTCCTAAAGCCTTTCTGGCAGAAAGCGCTGAAGGCAACCTCTCCCATGTGCTCATGTAGGCACGTCTACTGCAACGTGCCGAGTTGTTTCACATTCTTACAGGACACCACTCAATTGATTTACATGGTGTATCGGATCTCTAGACCGGTTTCCACAAAGCCTGTTCCAGTCACCTGCTGATCAACTGCTACAGCCCTGCCAACAATCACATACAAACAAAACTTGCCTCTTTGATGACATCGTCTGCGTCGCCTACAATTGTGTAGTCTGCCGATCACGTCGCCTACTAATTTGCTACAGCGTCTCTGTAGACGAACGAGGACATTGACCAGCGTGACAATGATAGAACTGTGCCCTGCATTATTGTCATAACGTGGCATTGCAGACATTACAAATTGTAGGTTTTAAAGTGTGTGACGACTTCTATCACATGTTGTGCACAGAGATTTCTTTGTCCAAAAAACACAAAAGTATCCCCTTGATTAAGAAATACATTTTTAAAAAATGAATAAATTCTTCAACTGTGCTGGACTTATACCCAGCAGTGGAAATAATATCACAATGTCTATTAGTAATAATATAAATAAATACTCTTTAGCTAGAAGTAAAAAAAAAAAAAAAGCAAGTAAATATATCAGGCACTGTAAAGAAATAATTGAATTGCACTGAGCACTTGATTCTGACAGGGTGCCTGGTAAACCACTATTAAACTAATAGTTGATACTGAGTGAGATTACTCATGGAATGCTTACCATTAAAAGTCACTTGGATATAGAACCCACTCCGTCGCTAGCGTTACACTCACATGGTAAGCTTGAATGGTATATAAAATAAACCTTACCCCATGCTGACAGTCTTAGCCTCTCCAAAACCCGGCTCAGTACACAACAAAAGGCTAGGCTACATCAAGGCGGGATTTGTCACTGTGAAGTCAATGACATAATACGATGCTTCATCTTTATATATATATATATATATATATATATATATATATATATATATATATATGTGTATACACACACACACACACACACACACACACACATCACAGCTACTTATGCTGCCCCCGGGCAAAGTGGCAGGCAAAGTCGTACTTGTTGATGCAGCTGTGGCCACAGATGTTGCACTGGAAGGCGTTCTCGTAGCCGTGGCAGCCCATGTGTACGGTGTAGAGGATGTTGTCGGGGAAGGCGATGTCACAGTGTTGGCAGTGGTGCGGCGTGCCGGGCTCCTGGTGTGGGGCGGCCGGGGCCGGGGCCGGGGTGCTGGGCTGGCTATTGCCGACGCTGGGGGTGCTGGTGCAGGCGCTGCGCTCGCTGCACAGCCCCGCCGCGGGGCTGTCGTCCGTCTGAGGAACGGCGGGCGGAGGGGGGAGCCTGGGGTCCGAGGCGGCGGCGGCGGCGGGGGACGACGACGAGGCGTGCGACGCGTTGGCCGAGGCCATCCCGGGCGGCGTGGCGGCGGGGTCGGGCTGCTGTACGAGGAAGGGCTTCTCGTCCACCGGAGACTGGGCGGACCCGGGGGACCTGGGGGGCCCGGCCGTCTGGGAGTGGACGTGCGCGGGGAGGCTGGCCAGCTGGCCGGCCAGCGTCGACAGTTGGTTCAGGGGGTTGTCCATGACCAGGTGGTGGTGGTGGTGGTGGTGGTGGAGGCGGTGGCGGTGGAGCTCGCCGTCCCGGGAGCTCCCGTCCTCGGGCGCCTCGCCCTGGTCATCGAAGGCTTCCTGGCTTATGTGGGACAGCCCGTGGGTGTAGTCGCTCACGCCGTCCTCCTTGTGCGCCGCCGCCACGGAAGGCGGGCTGAAGTTGATGAGCAGACGCCGGCCGTAGCCCAGCGCGCTGCTCTTCTTCTGCAGCGCGGTGAGCATCTTCTTGTGGGACAGCGAGCGGGCGCCCTTCATGGGCAGCAGCTTGTGGCGGCGGCGGCGGTGGTGGGACAGGTTGCTGCGGTCGCTGCAGCGGAACGAGCACAGCTCACACTTGTAAGGCTTCTCCCCCGTGTGGGAGCGCATGTGGGCCTCCAGGTGGCGCTCGTAGGCGGAGGCGAACGGGCACAGGTGGCAGCGGTGAGGCTTTTCCCCTGATGGCGAAGGATGCACAGACACAAAGGTGAGTTCACTCGTTTACATATTATGCAAAAATAATTACGGATTGAGCTGAGCAGTTTGCAACTGCAATTGACGCACCAAAGGCAAACTTCAGCATGCCATTACGCTACACATTCAGCATCACCTGTATGAATGCGTTACACTACACACTCGGCATCACCTGTATTAATGTTATGCTACATGTTCAGTATCACACGTTCAGTATCACCTGTATGAATGCGTTACACTACACACTCGGTATCACCTGAATTAAAATTATGCTACGCGCTCAGTACCCCCTGTATAAATGCGTTACGCTACATGATTAGCATCACCTGTATGAATATACGTTATGTTACACGCTCAGTATCACCTGTATGAATGCGTTACGCTACACACTCAGTATCACCTGTATTAAAGTTACGCTACATGCTCAGTATCACCTGTATGAATGCGTTACACTACATGATCAGTATCACCTGTATCAATGCGTTATGCTACACGCTCAGTATCACCTGTATTAAAGTTACACTACATGTTCAGTATCACCTGTATGAATGCATTATGCTACACGCTGAGCATCACCTGTATTAATGTTATGCTACATGTTCAGTATCACACGTTCAGTATCACCTGTATGAATGCGTTAAGCTACACTCTCAGTACCACCTGTATGAATGCTACACGCGCTCAGTATCACCTGTATTAAAGTTACGCTACACGTTCAGTATGTATGAATGTATGAATGTGTATTCTGTATGAATGTGTTATGCTACACGTTCAGTATCACCTGTATGAATGCGTTACGCTACAGACTCAGTATCACCTGTATTAAAGTTACGTTACACGCTCAGTATCACCTGTATTAAAATTAAGCTACAGGTTCAGTATCACCTGTATGAATGCGTTACGCTACATGATCAGCATCACCTGTATGAATGCGTTACGCTACATGATCAGCATCACCTGTATGAATGCGTTACGCTACATGATCAGCATCACCTGTATGAATGCGTTACGCTACATGATCAGCATCACCTGTATGAATGCGGATGTGCTCGATGAGTCGGGCTGTGCCTCGAGTGGCATAGTTGCAGTAGCGACACTTAAGCTTCCCGTCGTACGTCCTCTCGAAGCCGTCCACCAGTATCCCTGAGCTGTCGACCAGCGACATATCCACAGAGGGGTGGTCCAGGTCATTTTGACCGCAGTCTGCACACAAAAAGAAACATGAGGAATTAACCAGAGAACATTTTCACTGCTATGGGATATGCAGGGTTGGACCGTGTGGTGGTTTTATCATGACATGCATATATGCTGTTTTGAAGGTGAATTAAGAAAGGAGTAATTATGGTCATTCTGTAATGTTTAGTTGCGAGGTGGTTTATCCCATGTGACACTAATCCATAAAACATCCCCAGATTGTCTGCGTCTATCAACATTTTTGTACACGCTTGACCTCCGACATGGCCGGCTGGCGTCTTCGCTGTTGTAACCGGCGCTACAGGTACTGCAGGCACCGACGCCACAAACCAACATTACAACAGCTGCGATGGCGGCCAAGAGTCTGGCAAAACCGTACGCAGACGATATTTGAAGTCAGGTGTTTACCAAAACATTGACAGACGGGGGGGACCTTTCACGGATTCAAAAGTTTGTTTCGCCTCGGGTTTGTTGCCCAGCATCCCCAATGTATGTCAACAAAAATGACCTACATGGGGATCCGTACCGTACCTCCAGAAGCCCGTAGCAAGTTAACCCGGAAAGCAGGTCAACACGTTACCGCGTGACCTGATAACGACGTCACCAAATGGGGCTACCCTCACCCGGATCGGGGGCGGCAGTAGCTCAGTCCGTAGAGGACTTGGCTTGGGAACCGGAGGGTCGCCGGTTCAAGTCCAGCACGGACCCCAGTACGGAGTGCGGACTGGTGTCTTAGGGGGGGGTGCCAGTTCACCTCCTGGGCGCTGCTGCCTAGTTGCCCTTGAGCAAAGCACCGAACCCCTAACTGCTCCGTGGCGGCCGCTGTTACGTGGCTGCCTATCACTCCACCATCTCTCCTTGCATGTTAATAGGCCTGTCTGTATTTGTGTGTGTGCGCATGTATTTCAGGCCTATTTGTGTGTGTGTGTGTGTAAAAAAAAGTTGAGTGATAAAATAATTTCCCCAATGTGGGATTAATAAAGCAAATCTTATCTCCTTGCCGTGACGTCAGGATGCAAAAAAAACAAAACAAAAAACATGTATTTTTTTTGTGGGCTGGCGATTGAAGCAAATCTACCAGCCACTTGCATTTTTTTTTGTATTTAATTGAATTATTATTAACCAGCATTTGGCTGGTGGCTTGATGCTAACGTGGTAGCCCCGTTGTAGCCGTCCAGCCAGTGTGTGTGTGTGTGTGTGTGTGTGTGTGTGTGTGTAAAAGCAGGGGTCTTACAATTACCAGCTGGGTGGTCGTCCGCCTCTTTGACGCCGCTCACTGACCCGGAGATCATGTTCACATGCTGGGTCTGCTGGCTGAGATACTCCTGGAAGTCCTTCACAAAGTCCAACGTGTCCGGCTTTTCCTCGCCCATCGAGATGGTTTTGGGTGCGCGTCTTTCGGTGGTCCTTGTGTGTGTGTGTGTGTGTGTGTGTGGGGGGGGGGGGGGGGCATGTAAAACAGTTACAATAACGTCACCAAGAAGAAGAAGAAGCCACGTCACTTGCAAGGTTCGCCGTGAAAGCTCGCCTGTTTCGACACTTACCCCCCTTTTTTTTTTATCACGTGTCGTGTAACACTTTTCGGAGGGTGGTTCCGTCCACCGCGCAGGTGAGAGGCGACGACGCTACGTTAGCCTCTCAGCTAACGACATCCTCCGCTTTGTCGTCAACGGACGATGGTCTCGCACAAGACAGCTCATGGTTCATTTATTTTTTTTCTCCACGGGACGCGCGACCCGTTCGTTGATTACCGGCGTGAAGAAGCTGTAAAAAAATAAAAATAAAACCCCGCTTCGCCGATGGGCTACGGCTGATACATGGTAACGTAACGGATACCGTATCAAAACAATAGTCACTATCGCTACGCGGGGTGAAAGTTCACCGCGGGTCCGTCGGGGAAACATTTCCCCCCTCCCCCCCCCCGCGGACCACAAGAGCAATGCGGCCGCCGAACAATGGTTCCGATGTCCACTCCGATAATAATAATAATAATAATAATAATAATAATAATAATAATAATAATAATAATAATAACTAGTTGTGTTGATGTTTAATAAACCACATAACATGATAAAGTATGCTTGTTGTTAATTATTATTATTCAATAATAATAATAATAATTATAATTATTATTATCCTTATTATTATTATTATTATTATTATTATTATTATTATTATTATTATTATTATTATTATTCAGTCATTGGTGTCAAACTCAAACAAAACAATTCCTCCACTGTAAATACGTGTATACTTTTAGGATGGAAACTATTGACAGTAGACTATGCGGAGGTTAAACTGTCAACATGTAGGCCTGTAGTTGTAGAGTAATTAATTAAGTTGTTAATTAAGTGGATTATATTCAACGACCAATGTAAGGCCTATGAGGCACCGCCATTTAATCACTTGTAAAACCTATTGGCATCTTCTCCAGATTTTCCAGGAATTTGAATATTTGAACAATACTGTACACATGCCATGTATAGCATAGGCCTATTTTCTGTAAATAATAGATATAATACATATGATATAGCCTCCTAGAGACGGGAAGGGGGACCGATTGGTATACATTTACCTTCACTACGTTCACCTTAACTATTGTGCCCACAAGATGGCGCACATGTTTCACTTATGAAACAGACTCCTCTCCATTGTTGAGCACTTGTGCCACACTACACCATCCATTGGCCCTAGAACCAAGACGATAGAGTTGATGATCATAAATAACCCCTTTTAAATAGGTCTAGGGTATTGTGCAAGACTTGGTCTGCTCAGTGAGCAGACATCTTGTCTTTTTGGGTCAGCTGACATGGACTATAGTAAAAAAAAAAAAAAAAAAAAAGGAAGAATAAAGGCATGGCAGTTAATCTTCTGGGTTGAATAGCTTGTTGACACTAATGTTATTTTATTGCAATTTAATTATGCTCAGGTTTCTAGTGGGGCCAGATACGTCTGAATAATTTACTAAAGCCCAAAATGATTTGTTAGCAGGAAAATGTATAGGTCTAAACACTACAATCTGTAGACAAAGATATAGCAAAACATATAATGAAAAAAATAAATAAATAATATATATATAATAAAAAAATACAATAATATAGCCTATATAAAGGCTTATAATTATTACTTTCATTATTATTATTATTATTATTATTATTATTATTATTATTATTCATTATTATTTTTCATTACATTGCTCTTCACAGTTTTACTTTTGTCCATTAAGATGTAGATTGAGAGCTTAAGATGTAGGGTGAAACATCATTGTTTATGCATACAGAAACCTGAGAGAAGGTGATAGAGTGACACCTGGGCCTGGTCTTTACAGGATGCTTTGGCCAGACACTTGGCAACATATACAGCAAATGACATAGTAATGATGCAGGACTAAGCTTCAAGACTCCTTCACTATTGTTACTGCACAATAACTTCCTCTATACATGTGCAGTTAAGAAAACCACAAAAAAAAAAAATCTTTGAAAAAGAAGGAGTAAAGAAGGAGTGCTCACTGTATGGGAGGTTTATGTGAAGAAAAGAAAAGAAAAAATCAAAGGGCTGGGTACCAAAAAAAAAAAGTAGATTTGAATTTGCACACACGTGTAAGACGGCCCCTCACAGTACACCTGCCTTTGAGGGGGGGTTTTGCGGTCGTCTCCACTTGTCTTAATTCACATTAAAAAGACCTCAATGAAAAGGTTCCCCATCCCACACTCAACTGCTTGATCCGCAGGCGCTTGTGGGTTTACATCTCCCCTCCATCCCGCAGAGACATTGAGATTTAATTTAGAGAAGGCCTTAAGCAATGCTTCAGGATTGTTGTGTCATGTGTTCAGGCTCATATATATATATATATATATTTATTTTTTAAAGCTGCATCATGGAGATTAGCCTTCAAGAAAAAGCCTTTTTAATCCAGACGTGAAGTGCAGCCATAGTAACAGCAGACATAAGGAGAAAGGTGAAGGGGGGGAGACTGTTTCTTTCTCGGTCGTCTGCTCCACGTGGACCATTTGACAAAGACCCAAGAGGCGGAGGATGGTGTGTGTGTGTGTGGGGGTGGTGGTGGTGTGTGTGGTGGTGGTGGTGGTGGGGGGGGAATAGGATAAAGGAGGTATATATTAAGCTTTTCTTTCCTCTCACCACTTAATTTCCTTGCAGGCGCGCCGCGCGGCCCCAGTAATGAATGTAATTGCCGCCTTTGATGAGAATGCTATTATCTGGATCACACTTTACACAGGCAAACAAGACAGCCCCTCCCACCCACCCACCCCCACCCACCCCACCACCACCACCCTCCTCTGCCCAGCCTCTCCTATTTAACTTAGCAATGAGGACCCCCACACCACCACCCTCCCCCCCAATTATGCAGAGAACAAGTGGCTTTTCATAAAGCCAGTGTGTCGCTCTCAATTGGCGATGCTTGGAACTGTCTACATGCGCACAAAGGATAGATTAGATATGATATAGACACACCAAAAACCAATTTCCGTGATTAATTTCCTCCGTTCGCCTAAAAGAATGGGCCACTCTCTCCCCCCGCTGAATTTTTATCTCTTCTTTAAAGACAAACTTTTATCTTTCTATTTTTTTTTTTTATAGATGTGGGCAAACTGAATGGACATTTGGAGATGGACTTTTATTGACCCAAGCTTGACCCGCAGCTGCCGGAACTGTAGGTGCAGGACCGACAGAGGACAGACACTAGGCCTATATATTACAGACATTATACAGACATTATACGTCCGATAGTTGGCCAGGATCAAACAACATTAAGCGCACAATCTCGGCTGTGTTGGCTCATGTCCCCAACACACACACACACACACACACACACACACACACATACACACACACATAAACACACACACTCTCTCTCTCTGTCTCTCTCTCAAATACACACACACACACACACACACACACACACACACACACACACACACACACACAGCCACGCAAACACATTCATACAGATAGGCACGCTAAACAGCCATTTAATAATAGTAGGGAACAGATATCATGGGGCTTTATGAGGCGATGCGCTATAAAGCTGCTGTCACCTTAAGAAGTGGGAGTGTGTCTCCGACTGCCTTATTACCACATTAAAGCAGCACTAAAAAAAAAAAAAAATCCCCCCCCCCCCCCTAGCTCTTCCAGCTCCACGTGGTTCTGTCCAATATTGCACACAGCTGAAATATTGGAAACAATCAAATAGACTGTCACAAGTGACAAATTATACTATTACTCCTCAAAGACTGTCATCCTTGAAATGTATTCAAAGCCATTTCTTCTTTATCGCTGAGTGATTATTCCTCAAAGCGGGCAATTCATCTGTGATAAATTGGTAATCAATTCATTTGACTATCTTGCTTTGCGAAAAGCCCCCGGGGCCGTCGTCGCCAGCGCCGGTCACTTGGCCGACCGGCCGCTGCTGCTTGGCGCGTGATGAATGTCCGGGACCTGACCACCTGTCTCTTAAAGCTTTATAACATCAGAAACAGGTTGCCGTCCGGACCCCATCAGGACAGCGGGAAAGAAATTGGCCAATATTTTTGACTGAAGTGGCATTTCACCGGTATTTATTCGCTGGGCCCCGACTACAAAAACCACGGGCAACAAATAAAGAAGATGGTATAATAGCTTTAGACTGGCCGGCAACGCTCTCGCCTTGAAATGAAGTGTCCAGTCGTGAGTTATCGTGACCAAACGTCATTTGTACAGCCTGAAAAGTGGGGACATTTTTCTAGCCTGTCAGTCTGCGACTATAGCTCATTGTCCTGAATGATGCCTCTGAACGCACAGTTGCCCTAATACGAGCATTTCAGTCTGAGTGCACGGGGCGGCGTAATGGATTAGCCTGTCCATTGGGGTATAATAAAGTGTATCCATTGGCACATCTTTAAACACCAATGCTCTGCTGAGCTCTGGTCATACTTCAAGCGTCAACCCGCAGCACGTCTAGCGCACACTGCCCGCCACGAGGACGGGCTTTAACCCACGCTGGGGATTTGCCCCGGTACACATGCATGCATTTCAGCCGGACTACAAAGTAATAGCTCAACGTTATTATGTTGTTGTTGTGATTAATTTGATTGCAGAGCCCTGCTTTTAGTTGACGCACGATGCTCTTATATTATTATTATTATTATTATTATTATTATTAGTAGTAGTAGTAGTAGTAGTAGTAGTAGTAGTAGTAGTAGTAGTAGTATTCTACATCATACAATCTTGTGGTAACATAATACATACACGATGTTCTGTATAAAGGTATTCAGCCATCAGATACAATGTAATTTGCATCTCTTTGGTAAAAATGACTTTTATTCTTGATTTGCTTTCTGAATCAAATCAAATTCCATAAAATTCCACTCTCTAAGTCTGCAGTTCAGCCTGGATCTCTGCGTGGATCTGCTAGAAGTGCGCATCGAGTTAGAGAGCTTGTCGTGGTCCGAATTAGGTGGCGCTTCTCCGAAAGCAAAGGAAGTTTGAGATTAATGAATGCTCTGCCCTTTGTGACTATTGATCAAACCCCAATCTGTCCAGGAACGATTTCCCATGCTCCCCTGCTGCTGCTCTCCATTGTCCCCCATTCTAACCAATGACTCATGACATCAGACAAAGACTTTACCCTTTAGACATTGTCAAGTTATTAGTGTTATTTATTTTTTCCTTTGAATGGCAATGTCAAAAAAATAGCAATGATAATAGCAATACCAAAAGTATCCACTTTGACCATACCGTATTTCCTTTTTCCCATAACATTTCAAGACTCAGTCTATTTATTTACATCTCCTCCGGAGCCATTGCCCAATGCTCAAAGAATTTTCTTTCAGGAAAAAAAATGTCTTTCAATCTCCGACTTTCTTTTGCACCTTTACAATCCTTTAGTCCTCATTTCCCGATGATACCACAGTCCCATTTGCCTGCCGCATACCCCAAGAACCACCACCACCACCCACAACACCACCACCATCCCCCACCACCTCCACTCCCCCCACACCGCCACCTCCACTCCCCCCACACTGCCACCTCCCACCACCACCACACCAACCACCACCACCCACCTCCATCACCACCCACCTCCATCACCACCACCCTCCCACCACCACCACTACCACCACCACCACCACACCAACCACAACCAACACTACCACCTCCACCACCCTCCCACCACCACCTCCACCCCCCCCCCCTCCACCACCACCACCACCCACCACCACCACACCAACCACCACCACCACCACCACCACCCACCAACCACCACCACCACCAACCACCACCACCTCCATCCCCCACCACCACCACCAGCAGCACCACCCTATGCAGGGACTCCTCCTTACGCTACACAGCTTCCCTGGCTGTCATCCTCTCCTCTGGCCCAGGGCAGGCCGGCGCACCGCTGCTCCTGCAGGCATCGTTAGCCAGGAGATGATGGGCGCTGCCGAGGCCATAATGGGAGGGTTGACTGACCCCTGACCCCCTGGTATCGATCCTCCCGGCTGCACCCAGCTGGCCCCCCCCCCCCCCCCCCCCCCCCCCCCACCGCCGCCGCCGCCCCTCCCCTGTCAAAGCCAGTGAGCTGGAGAGGTGTTTAAAAAGGCTCCACATCCACTCTGCTACATGCTCATTACTTACTTCATTTACCTGTGACAGTGATAAACCTGCGCGGCCACGCCACACTTTATTAGGGTCACTGTATGAGGCCGTATGAGGACGTAAATAAATAAAGAAAAGGCTTGAGCACAAATGTGTGCGTCTTTTGTGTGTTTAGATTGAGCACTGAGCACCCCCCCCCCCACACACACACACACACACACACACACACACACACATCGTATACAGTATTGCCTTATGAGTATAGATGCTTGTTCTAAAGGGGAGGGTGTAGACTGCTTTGTCTTTGGCCTGTCAAGACCGTCGTTGAGGGAGTTTATTTTGATATATTTCATTGTGCAGGGAAACAAAGATTGCCAATTTTCGTGGAGAGTAGTTCCTTTTAGAAAGAAGGAACAAAACATCACAAACACAATTCCCATGTTGCAACATCAGTTCATTAAATAGGGGAACCGTTTTTTGTTGGAAAGCTCTTTATTTACATTTTAGTAAATGTTTCAACGTTAACATTTGCCGATGTTTGGGAATAATCTAACGTTACTGGGTCTCCCTTTTGCGCAATATTGATTCAATTATTTATCGAATTCAAAATGATTTTTTAAAACGTTTTCTACATCTCTCCTTCTTTCTTTCTTTTCCCAAATTCATCGCCCTTCTGAAACGTTGCCCTCGTCTCCCTCCTCTGTGCCCCCGCTTTACGCTCTGTCATTCGGCTCCACATCCTCCGTTGCACCTGTCCCCCAGCCAGCATCATAAAACAGTATTGGTTTCCGCTTGCTGTGCCTTTCCCACTGCACACCGGCATTTCAATCTTATCTCAATCGAGAAGGGTGACCCGCAAGACATAAAGAATTGGCTTTAAGGCTTTCAAAATGGGCCTAAATCAGTCGCGGGTCGCACTGGGGGGAAATAAGCGGCAAATGTAAGTAAGCATGAAATAGTTTTCATAAATAATCCAAATGACAACGGGCCTTCTAATGGCACCGGGGGGCTGTAAAAAGAATACGTTGCCAATTTTTACCCCATTAAAGTGAAATAGAAAGCCAAATACATAATGTCGCAGACGGAAGAGTTGCATTCTGGGGGCTCGTGGAGCGAATTCTGCTGCTGTGTCAGGAGATTGAGGTAACAGTTGAGTATAAATGGAGGCCGTTGTGTACATATGTTGCTGCGGTGTGATTGCTAGTTCTTTCAGCCACGGCCCTTTCCATGCAGTAATGTTGGTGTGTGTGTGTGTGTGTGTGTGTGTGTGTATGTGTGTTTGTTTGTGTGTGTACGCGCGCATGTGTAGTATCCGTCCATGTGTATACGTGTGTCTCTCTCTCTCTCTGTATGCGTATATGTGTGTGTGTGTGTGTGTGTGTGTGTACTAGTGGTATGCATCTGTGTGTATAGGTGTCTCTCTCTTCTCTCGCTCTATCTATATGCGACTGTGTGTGTGTGTGTGTGTGTGTAAGCGTATGTGTGTGTGTGTGTAGTATGCATCTCTGTGTATAGGTGTCTCTCTCTTCTCTCGCTCTATCTATATGCGTCTGTGTGTGTGTGTGTGTGTGTGTGCGTGTGCGCGCGCGCGCGTGTCTCAGTGTCTGCCCTCGCCGCTCATGTTTCCTCTCATTAGGCAGTGCTGGCAGCTGCTGGAAGAGGCTGAGGAGTCATACTAATCAGCTGATTGTAATAGCACTATTTACCACCCCAGGACACAAGAGAGGGACAGAAGAGAGCAAACAAACATCAATTACTGTCTGTCAGCAGGAGGAAAGGAGTGTGTGTGTGTGTGTGTGTGTGTGTGTGTGTGTGTGTGGGGGGGGGGGGGTTGGTAGCAATGGTAGAGCATAGTGGTGTTCCTGGGCTTCTTCGCCCGAACAAGAGGGGCCCCACTGTGGATGGGGCCATCGGGAGGCCTCTGGGGGGGGGGGCGTGGCTGTGGGGGGAAAGA
The DNA here is from genome assembly GCA_030340625.1 of Merluccius polli. NCBI lineage: Eukaryota > Metazoa > Chordata > Actinopteri > Gadiformes > Merlucciidae > Merluccius > Merluccius polli. The sequence continues at coordinate 44,541 of JAOPHQ010002923.1, forward strand.
TACAAGTATTGGTGTCAAGTGGGCCAATGCCATTTTATTTGTGGTCTGACACACACAGGAAATGGAAAGCGGGCGAGGAGGAGTTATTATTAGTTGTTGTTTTTTTTAAATTTATATTAATAAAGTTATTTAATTCAATTATTGATTGAACATTTTGTCTCTGGGGTATTTTTTTGGAGGGTATATCTCTCAATGTTGTTGATAGTTGCATATTGTCAGTTAAACCAAGGAGACAGCAAACCTAAAGCAAAGTAGGGGGCGGCAGTTAAAATGCTATTTGGTTTTATTGGTTTGTAATGGGTGCTTATTCATTGTCCATTGTATTGACGTATTAGTAATCAATGGGGGCTCATTTCCAGCCAATGAGCTGCATCACAATCTATTTCCTCAAGTGTCTGAGTTTAGAAATTAACCCCGGCCCTTTGCGCGCTTAGCATTAACAGGATGATCTGGTTTCTTTTTCTAATGTGGTGTTCAGTCGCATTACTTTGGTGAGCAGACATGAGCAGTCGCTCATGGTACGGCCCACTGAGCCCTGCAAGGTCTCTCTGCCTTAGCTCTGCCTCTCTCTCTCTCTCTCTCTCTCTCTCTCTCTCTCTCTCTCTCTCTCTCCCTCTCTCTGTCTGGCGGATTGAATTGGACCGGGGAGTCGGGGTTCTGGTCATCTACTCGACTCATTTCCTCCTCTGTTCTGCCTGTCCGAGTCTAGGGTAACACTTTCCCACCCCACTTTCGGGATCACGTCCTCGACGCTAACTAACAGCTTCCTTCAATTATGCAGCGGCGCAGATCGCCTGGCATCGAGAAGGATGTGGACAACATGCCGTAGTGGAGAGGAGTGTGCATTTCACCAGGTCAAGAGCCAGGTTTCATGGTCACACTCTTAAGCAGACAGTGCTGCCGATAGCTGCACACCGCGGGTATTTAAATGCGCAATTGTGTCCTGGTTTAGTGAGGTGTCATTTTGAAGGCCTTGCGATAGTGTTGATGTAACATTTCTAGATATAGCAGGGCCGCGGTTGACCTGACCTGCCATAGACATGACTTATATACCTTCATGTTTCACGTTGCATGCCGATCTTTAACATGTCATTTCAACCAAAGCTTTTTGTTGTTTGTTTTATAGAGCCGCCGAATAGCTCCTCGCCGATTTCACAGCTCCAAAATCTTCGAAACGGGACCATTCTCCACATCTGACACACGTTCCTCATCTGACTAACCAATCAGCTCTCGAGAGTTTTTCTCCAACCAAACGGGTGGTGGTGGTGGTGGTGGTGGGGTTGGGGTGGGAGGTGGGGGTTGAAAATGCTTTTTGTTTCCAGGTTAACCTTAAATCTCGAGTGGAGGTAAAAACCTGAGATGGCATAAGTAAACGAAGGAGGTCCTGTCAGAAGTGGCAGTGGGTTGTGTGTGAAAGGACCCGATTTTCTTAATTCATCCCTGAGGAATGGATCAGTCTATCAATCTGTTAAATTGGAAAGCCATTAGGTGGCCTGGTTTATGTGTTTCAAGCTGTTAACTAGAGGCTGATTGATTGTTGTTCCTTTGATGGGATATGCTGATCTAATCTCAGTGTGCTCGCATTTGCAATAAATTACACAATTCATTTCCCCCATTTAGTAGGGGGGAAATCACACCTCCAGGCGTAGCCGTGCTCTGCAGGCAAAAGAGCAGGGAACCTATTTTATGGTGCCATTTAGCCAGCAAGCTTTCAGCAATCCCAGCCTTCCTTCCTTCCTTCCATCTCTCTCTCTCTCTCTCTCTCTCTCTCTCTCCATCTCTCTCTCTCTCTCCATCTCTCCCTCCCTCACTCTCTCTCTCTCTCTCTCTCCCTCTCTCTCTCTCGTTCTCTCTCTCTGCGTTCCAAAAAATCGAAGCATAATCAAGGTGTATGTTTAGAAAATTTATTGTTATAATTTTCCCCCATAATCTCTTCCATTTCCCAGCCGCTGCGACGACATATATCATCATCTAAAAAGAGAAAATGGATAGCAGTTTAAAATTTATCGGTCTTTGATTCTCAATTATATGTGTTTATGACTTCATCTGTCTTCAGTGACTTCAACCTTTTCCATTATGGTGGAATATTATTTGTACGAAATCCATTAAATTCACAAGGCAGGACTCTAATGGTGCGGCTGCAGCGATTTGCAGAGGAAAAAGTTTTTGAAAGGTTGGCTTTAGCAAAAGCGTGGCTGTTATGACACAAGAAATTGCTTTATTGATGGTCTGCTCCGCTGCCTGTGCATTTGGCCATTTGTTACACGGCCCATATCTATATCTCAGGCTGACACTGATGAGAACCCTGCCTCACCCTCCACCCCCCCCCCCCTTCCTTCTAGATAAGCCAGTTGTAATGACACATGCAAGGAGACTGGGCACAGGCAGGTAAAAGCCTTGGCAGCTTGACGATTCAGGGCAGTTTTTGTTGGATGGTACAGGAAGTATATACAGAGCCTTGGTGCTTGAAGGGCTACGACCAAACAGGCCATAATGGAGAAGTAAAACTACATCGCTCCCTCTGACTGTTTCCATCTCAACCCCCAAAAAAGGTAATCTTCTCTGCCGGGGAAAGCCAAAGGAGCAGAAGGAGTTATAAATGGATAGATGGATGGATAAAATGAGCGTGGGAGAGATAGAGGATAAAGCAGAAAGTATAAAGTATACTCTGTCACATATAACCCTTATGGATTGTAACGCAATTTAAATGACATGTTTCTAAATTCCTCTTCTAGATGCCTTCTAGGAATTGGTGACCATTACCTTCATGCGCATTGCTTCCCATTTATTCACAGACTTTAAATAAGTGGACGCGTAGGCAAAAACGGCGACGCATTCATTTAATTGGTTCTGCTTATTGACGCAGTGAAGCGCGAAATCCCGCAATATTGGGGGGCTGACATCTTGATTTACGGGAGCTGGCATCTTGGATTTTAGATCCCAGGAAGCCGGACGTCACAGTCTGAGACAGTAGCGGCGGAAAGCCACAAGGATCAAAAATAAGATTATAGTGTTTGCCGATGCCCCCTTCCCCCCCCCATGTAAAGTACTTATTCGTTATTTGGATGTTGTGAAAAGCGCTATATATAATGCATTGACTTATAATTGTAATACATATTTAGAAGGCCTATATATATATATATATATATATATATATATATATAGCCTATAGGGAATGGGAAGTTGATATCACACCGTGTTGAATGGTGTTGAACGCGCCATGTTTAGAGGTCGCTGCCTCTGTTGGTTCTATCTCACAAGATGGCGCCCGGCGTGACATACGTTCACATTCCCTATAGGCTCTGTTATTCCTAATATTATTTCAAGTTATTATTTTTCACATCACTACTAATCTACTGAGATTTGACCACCGGGGGAAATTGTCTACAATTATTTTATTTTCATTGTCGTCACTGGTCAGCCACCCTGAATGCGAAGGCTGTATGCGAAATGTTCGGTCAAACTAAAGACACAAAGGAGAGAGAATGCGCAAACTTCTTATTTGGAGTTGGTCAGCATCTCGCGTCTGTTGGGTGTGTGCGCCACCCTTGTGCGCCTCTCCTGTTTTTATCCTGTTCACTGTCCTGTTCACGCTTGCTCCTGCACAACCGGTGCACAACAAGCGCAACAAGTAATGTGCGCTACCGCTACTAACCTTGCCGCTTAGTGTGACGTATAAAACCGTATATCTACCGACACGATGCACATAGAATGACTCAAACCACATGGCAACAAATCTAATTTCAATATGATACATTGAACAAAGCGTTTTGAACGGGCCGTCTATGGCTCCTGGGATCTCCCGGGTGCAGTATCACCAGTCTCCACTACGCACGGTTGCTTCGAGCTTCGAGCCGAAGCCTGGCCCCCCCAGCATTGAATAAACGGCCCATTCTGCTTCCTTTAGACTAGAGTATATTATGAAAGGACATACCGGAGCTACCCTCTGTCTGTCTCACCCGTTTGAAACTTTGATTGATTTCCTGTTTAGACAGAGGCTAATAAAACTCCTTACAACTACAGTAAAGTGTTTCAGCCTAGATATTATTGCTGTCGTTCTATTGGCTGATGCAAGGGGGGCGGGGGTGGGGGGGTGGGGGGGTAAAAACCGCCAACGCCTCTTTCCTAATCAGGCCGTAATTCAAGTCTAACCCGAGCCATTCGCCAATCAATACTCGCACAATCCCAATTAAGGGTTTCTGGGTCATTGGCGGCCCACCAATTTCTTTACATGGTAAATGTAATGCTTAAATTCAGACAATTGCAGTGACCTTCACTGGTTTAATGGCGTCTCTCCATCCACCAGGAGCGGCCAGCTAGTAAAAGTGAGAGAAGTTCAGGAGGTGGACACGCTTTACTTGAGGACTGATGCAAATGGGTCTAACCTAGTTTCACACTGCAGGGTGAGTGTTGCTGTTTTGATCAAAAATGTTTTGCCCTGTTTCTATTTCTGTTATAAAATGATACTGAGAGTAACTAGCTATACGTTAGGTTCACTTGGCGATGGCGTCGCACTATAACTGCCTGCTATGTTTGTTTGGAGGAGGAGGTCAACTGGGTGAAGTGCACATGCTCACACGTGGAGTGGACATGAAGAGGACATACGAACTCCACACAGGAAGGCCCCCGGTTGGGTTTGCATGCTAGGACCGGCTACAAGAAGAAGTATAGAGAGAAATAGTGTCGATAAAGTGGCAGTTCCCTTAATTCCTAAACCAGTGCAAAGATATAAAACAGGCATAATTTGAAAACAAAGAAAAAATCAACCTCAAACCAATACCATTTTATGGGTGCTTCTAGTATTCTGCCTCGGTGCACTTTCCCCCCCAAGCTTTGTCCAATATCACATCCATGTCTTCTATCACAATTTTGACCGGCCAGAAAAAAAAAGGAATTCTCACAAGATATCAAAACAAAAATCTATATTTAATATGGGAGCAATTACAAAGCGAAGTTGGCTGCACAGAGCCATTGTCACCTGCGCACATTTTTCATCAAAGAGGTCATTAGACAATGATGGATGTAAACCTATAAAGTATCTAAACTGGACCTTTTAACAAACCACGAGCAATACTGTCATTTCTCTAATAGAACCTGCTGACCGTGTCATTCGCCGCTGCCATTTGTCATTTTTCTTTTTGAAATAATCAATAACGGGGTGCTTTGAAATAAATAATATAAAAGTCAGAGTCACCTATGTAACGGGCCAACAAAAATAGACTCATAGAGCATTCAGAGAGCCAATAGCGCTCCAGGGGAAGGGCTACTGCACATTTGTAATCACTGCACACGAATCACTGTATTTGTGAAGTAGTGTAGTGAAGCATGTACTTTAGTCGCTAAATCTGAATGCTAAACAACCGTTGTGAATAATGCCCACGTTATTTCATGCTATAGTACAATTCATAAGGATAAAGTATGTCTTTAGTGTTATGTATACTATTTTTACCTGTATGCAAATTTGAATTGAGCGCAATATTTGATTTTTAATTTTCATTTAGGCCATCCAGTTTTCTCATGCGAATCCACTGTGACTGGTTTCATCACTTATTCCACCGATAGTGATTTTCTAAAGGCATTTACACAGACTATGACCTATCTATTATTATTGACTGTAACCGTAGATCTGTGTTTATATGGATCCCATCTAACTCAGGGTGGCTAACCAGGGTTAGCCACGCTCCCCATACGCAGAGTACGCAGAGCGCGTAGGGCCCCAAGTAACTGGCGGGGGCCCCCAAAATTATGGTTGAAAAAAAATGCCATGAAAATTGTTACATTTTTATATTGCAAAAAATATATAAATTAGTTATTAACATGCCCACCGTTGTTATTTATCAATTGTGTACCCTCAATTCGGGCAAATTAGATTTTTTTACCGAATATATAAAAATAGTTCCCCCCGCTCCCCTGAAATGGTACAGCCTTCAAAGTTCTCGTGACTCTCGTCTTTTCGCATTGGAGTTCGCTCTGTAGCCTTTTGCCTGAAGTGGTCATATTTAGCCTGCTTTATTAATCTGAATGTTGAGGCTGAGGCATAATGGCAAGTAAGAGACCACATGAATCTGGCGCTGTAAAACGAAAGAAGATGAAACAGAGAGATGACGCCTGTGCATCCCTTTCTGGTAAGTCCGTGTTTTATAGGTCTAATTTCAGTGATGTTGCTCATAACGTCAGCAACCTAGGCTAGGTTACCTAGCAATTGGATTTGATGTGGTTGCCAACACTCACGCTCCTGGCATGACACTCACACTCCTGGCGTGACGCTCCTGGCGTGAGTGTCACGCCAGGAGCGTTGCCAACACACATGAGTGTCACGCCAGGAGCGTGAGTGTTGGCAACTCTGTGTAGCCCTAAATTATATAATCTAGATTTCACAATGCATGTGGCACGTTTGCAAAGTTGACAGTTGTAAATGTAGATATTGGGTGACTAAATATGAAGTCAACAAAATTCTAGTTAGCAGTCCATGCACAGTGCATTGCTTTGTGTGTGTGTGTGTGTGTGTGGGGGGGGCTCCCTGACCATTACTGCTTAGGACCCCCAAAAGCTTAGCAGCGGCCCTGTCGCTAACTGTGCCTTAAGCCCATAGTACACTGAAATAGGCTGTAGCCCTATACAGGTGAACTAAATGTAAGCAGATGAATGAATGAATGGATGAATGGATTATTTATGTATTAACTAAAGAAATAATGAATGAATGAAATATTGAATGCATGTATATGGATTAATTGATGAGTGGATGAATGAATGGATGAAGTAATGCATGAATAGATAAATATATGGGTGGATGGATTGATTAAAGGAGAACTTTGCTGATTTTCAACCGGCTGTGTGTCATTACGATGTGGGGAGTATATGCCAATAAACAATGTTTACCTTTCCTTATAGTCTGCACCCAGCTACTTTTGTCCACTGGATGACGTGTTTCCGACGCAAAACGTGTCATCCGGCGGACAAAAGTAGCATAATAAATACTTTGAGGGAAATTTGAAATGTAATACCTGTTTTCAAGTCTTTAAATTGACCCCGTCCTTGATCACAGATCATCACAGCTGTTATTATAAGGGCCCTGATCCCTGATACCCAAAAGTTAGAATGCTTCTGTCAATGTTGTCGAGGCCATATACAGATTACATGTTTTTAATGCTGCAATTTCTATTAACCGCTGTTTACTTACGTTGTAAAGAAATGACACACGATGGCAAATAAAATATTTTAGACAAACACGAAACTGATATTAATAATAATAATAATAATAAGAAGAAGAAGAAGAAGAAGAAGAAGAAGAAGAAGAAGAAGAAGAAGAAGAAGAAGAAGAAGAAGAAGAAGAAGAAGAAGACATGTATGCGAATGTAATGTATGTACAGACATAACTAGAAATATTACTAAATTAACTTTTCAATAAGGCCTCATCAACAACAGCCAATCCTCACATCCATAAACTCCCAGATAGGTATGAAGAAATACACCTGTGACTACAGGTGTACGACGAACAGGTAACAATAGTCAATAATTACATCAAAGTCACATGAGCTCTGTCTGCACTTTTGACACCTAGAAACCAGACAACACACGCTAATTAGCCACACATGCTTGTACAGGTCTGTAAGAACAGCAAACACGTGGAAAAAACATCACCTAATGCACGCCATCCAATACATCCTCTGTAGTTTGTAATGGACACCTTTCATCGTTGGCCTTTAATATCACATGGCCATTCTAATGTTTTCATTGATGAGAATATTGACCATATAGTGAAGACGATGATAACATGATAGCTGTAAAGTTGCAAGCATATCGATTTGTTCGAATATCCGCATAAACAAGGTGTAAGATCTCCAATTGTATCACTGTCATGAATGTAGTCGTCACAGGCACTGAGTAATAAGCTGCCATATTTGGACATGTCATTTAGGTGGAAATTATTTTGTAAAAAGGGGGTGGTAGTTAAGAGGTTTTAAATTCTATTTTCATCATGATTTAATGTGCCCTGTAATGTAAAAAGTATCTCTCAACCTACCAAAAATATCTTTCTATCTCCTTTGCTTCTCTCTCTTTTCTCAGAAACAAGCATACACACACATACACACACATGCGCACACACACACACACACACACACACACACACACACACACACACACACACACACACACACACACACACACACACTCACTCACTCACACACACACACACACACACACACACACACACACACACACACACACACACACTCACTCACTCACTCACACACACACACACACACACACACACACACACATTGCGTCTCCACACGATGGAGTGTCAAACCTACATTGTGATATAAGGTGTCATTCCCCTTTATATCCCATAGAGAGCGCTGTCTTCTCGTTGTAACGCTACTTCACATTTTAGACAGGCTTTAGCCTAACGAGTCAATTAATACCAATGAGTGAGCATATGTAATGCATTTAAAAATAGTTCAGTCTGATAAATAAATTAACCAAATCGGCCGACTAAATGATTCAACTTTGCAAGTGGCAAATCAATGAATTAGAAATGTTAATGTAATTATCCTATTGTTGATAGATTAAGAACAGACAATTCTGGACTTTTTAAAAGCGTAGCCTATTTTCAAGTCTAGGATATTAGTCAAATCCATGACGTAATGGCTATTCGCACTGACTCAGAATTGGTAAACAGGGTCTAGGCCTCCTACCTAAACACATAAGGCTACCATGAATGCCAAATAAACCACATACAAACACATGCTACAATTTGATAGAGAATTTAAATATAAAAGTAGTATTATTCATTTAATAGGCCTATGTGTTATTAGGCGACTATATCCAGGAAAAAGTCCTGAATTAAAATAATTCAATAGGTCTATAATTATTACAACAAAAAAAACTTGTTTATTTTGTTACAATAGGAAATAACCAACCTACCAGTTGCGAATGTGTTGTATTCGTATTGAAATGACGTTGTAGGGCTATTTCGTCAGGTTATCACCCATCCATATTTACAGACAGTCCTTCGTGAATGAGATAAGTCAAGAGATATAATTTAAAGTCGCACGTTATATTCCCACAGTCGTAAAGTTGAAACACGTGAACTCGATATATTGTGTTTTTATTAATTTATTGCATTGTATATCGTAAGCCTATAGTGTGTTCTCCTTTTGGGTCTAAGCGTGTGTGTGTGTGTGTGTGTGTGTGTGCGTGTGTGTGTGTGTGTGTGTGTGTAGTGTAGTGTAGACTTGTTGGGTCATCTCGTACGCACAACACAGAGCCCGTGCTCATTTGCTCCCTAATTGGACTATATAAGACCAATAACCGGCGAGCGCTTATTGCCTTCAGCTAGAGCGCCAGGCGAGGAGAGGGCGGACTTTAAGTTTGTTTCCGTGTAGGTTTCTTTTTTACTCTCTCTCCCCGCTCCTCTCTCCACCAGTCGCTCTCTCTCTCTCCTCTCTCTCCCTTCCTCTCCCTCCCTCCCCCTCTCTCTCTCTTTCTCTCTCTCTCTCCCTCTCTCTCTCAACTCGCCGTCGCTCCCTTAATCCCATTTGCCATTGTACATGCCCAATCGCCTATGCTTTCCGCATTTAACTTGGATGACATTTTTATTTCATCATTAGCATCAGACACAAGACTGACACACTGGACACGGTTGCGTTCCGAACAAGACGCCATGCAAGAGACCGGGATGATGAATATTTAGGTATTTTTTTTACTTTTTTTTTTTTTTACGCCTAACATTTTTTACCCCCCCCCCCCCCTCCTCGCATCTGTTTTGTTGAAAAGTATCGACCATCGCGCGTAACCGAGAACTTAAACATTGCGTAAAAACTGCATTTTTTTTTTGCAAGGTAGCACATTTCAGCTTTTTTTTTTTTTTTTTTTTTTTAACAAAAAAACCCCAAAAAAACCCAACAACAACAACAACAAAAACTGTGGTCACCGGCATTCAGACCACCGTTCACGTCGCCAAAGAAATGCCCGAAACGACGCCAGAGACGCAGCAGCAGCCGCGCGCCCCTGCAAAGGACTCGCCGTTCTTCATCAAGAACCTGCTGAACTGCGACAGCAAGCCGTCCAAGCCCAGGCCCATCTTCGCGGCGGCCAAGGCGGCCCTGGAGGGCGGCTTCTCCTTCTCGCAGGTCGGGGACTTCGGCTTCCCGCGCTTCGAGCTGCCCACGCAGCGGTTCGCCCTGCCGGCGCACTACCTGGAGCGAGCCTCGGCCTGGTGGTACCCCTTCCCCCTGGGGACCTCCACCCACCTGCACCGACATGAAGGTAAGATTTGAATTATTGTTATTAATTATTATTCTTAATTATTATTATTGTTATTGTGATTATTATGATTATTATTATTACAGACATCAATTTGCATACACAATAACATGCAATAACAATTGTCCTGCATAGGCCTATTTGACATGGGGCTAATGTATATGGGGTTTGGTGTGTTATATTTATTAAACGGTTGCTTTTATAAAATATTTGCAGTGTATATGAATATAGGCCACCCATACGAAGTGGATACTTGCACTTTAATGTCGCCTATGTTGTGACTAGCCTATAGGCTGTATAGGAATAGATAGGCCTAAATAAAGTGTTAATAAAAGTAGTATAGCTATACTATTTTGAAAATCACATGGCCCATAAGATTATAAGATCATAGAAACACCTCCATGGTCCAACAAGTGCATAGCCTAATATCTCTTCCTCCTTTCCACCTTATTATTAGTCACCGAAAAGATCCCCGTGCGAGAGTCCTCCCCGACCTCCGGCACCGACCGGGACTCCCCGGACCTCCTGCTCAAACCAGACCCGGACGCCCGGCGAGGAGGAGGAGGAGGTGGAGGAGGAGGAGGAGCAGGAGGAGACGACGACGACGACGACGACAACAAAAGCGGCGACGAGATCATTTTGGAGGAGAGCGACTCGGACGAGGCGAAGAAGGACCACGACGAGCGGGCGGACGAGTGGAAGGGGAAACGGGACGAGGACGACGGCGGTACCGGCGCCGGTACCGGTACCGACAAGAAGCCGTGTCGCAAGAAGAAAACCCGCACCGTGTTCTCCCGGAGCCAGGTCTTCCAGCTGGAGTCCACCTTCGACATGAAGCGGTACCTGAGCAGCTCGGAGCGGGCCGGCCTGGCCGCCTCGCTGCACCTGACGGAGACGCAGGTGAAGATCTGGTTCCAGAACCGCAGGAACAAGTGGAAGAGGCAGCTGGCCGCCGAGCTGGAGGCCGCCAACCTCAGCCACGCCGCGGCGCAGAGGATAGTGCGGGTGCCCATCCTGTACCACGAGAACTCGGCCTCGGACAGGGGCGGCGTGGGCGGCGGCGGGGCCGCGGGGGGCAACGTGCCCGTGAGCCAGCCGCTCCTCACCTTCCCCCACCCGGTGTACTACTCGCATCCCATCGTGACGTCGGTGCCTCTCCTCAGACCTGTGTGAAAGAAATATATAGAGAGAGAAAGGAAAAAAGGAAAAGGAAAAGGAAAGAAAGAAAAAAAAACAATATTATCTGATCAGATATTATCAAACCATCTAAGTGTAAAATAAGACGTAATATTTTTGTACGAGTAAAAATGAAAAATCATGTGGGAGAGAGAGACAGAGAGAGAAAAAAAATGAGGAAGGGGGATAGGCCTACTCAGAACTGTTTTCCGTTTTAATTTATAGGGCGCGGTTATTATATGGCAATCAAAATATTATAGCATTCATACAAATATTGGTCATGAATTATTATTCTTATGATTAGGCCTATTATTATTTTATTATTCACCTCAGGAGTCAATTTAGCACTGCCTGTTGAGTGTATTATTAATTCCAAACTGTTTTTACAACTTGACCAAAAAAAACAAACAAAACACCCCGATACTGATATGAATGTCATTCGAATAACTTTTGCATTTTTGGTTTCAAGGTATAAAAATATCCTTTTGGACTGATCTAGCCTATTTTACATTATTTAGATTCGCAAACGGGGAATTGGATAATGTGCAATAACCGAACCGAGTGCTTTCAGCTGAGCCTCATGCGGGACGTGTTTTATTTCTTTTGATAAGCATTTTGGATGGGACCGTGTTTGTAACATTTTACTCTTTATGATGAAAGCGCTTGACGGGGACAATCAAGACACTTAATCAATATTCACCTAGATGTATGTGCGGCGAATGGGGACGTCTTCAAAGCACACATGAGATCACATGCCATATTGTGTGTTTTTACGTTTATTTTTCTATTCGTTTTTATTTCTTTTTCTTTGTTTGTTTTTAAGAAAAGAAAACCATTGGTGTATAAATGTAAATGTTTATTTAATTAGTTGGGTAGGGGATCTACCAGTTGCCTTGTACAGTAAGAAGAACATTTTGATATTGTATTGCTGAATTGTTGTGAAATAAATTGATATTATTCCGTATGGTTTACAGTAATCTGCTGTTGTATATTATTATTATTATTATTATTATTATTATTATTATTATTATTTATGTTCTCCTTTTTCTATTCTTCAAAATAGTTAACTGTTGCACAATGTACTAATTTGCTCATATTGGTCTTATATTCGCACAGCAATTTATGTAAATGATTTTAGGCCTATATCATTTCTAAGGAAGTCTGATGACTATACATTACGCACAAATACAGACACAGACATAAACATAAACACACACACACACACACACACACACACACACACACACACTTCAAAACACATTTTATGTAATGGTACATACCTTTAAATACAAATAGCAATTATATGTAGGCCTAGGCCTAACTATTCACATGTTCCTTTACATTTTCCATATCAAATGTTCAGGGTCTGTACACGCAACAAGTTGTTATGACGTTGTGGTTAGGCGGGAAGGTTATCATTGTTGTTTTTATAGGCCTATTATTTGCATTTTCAGCTTCATAAAGACTGTTCAACAGGACCCCCAATCCCAAACATGAGAAGAGACGGGTTTACTGAAGTAAGGATACAGGCTTGGCTCAGGGGACAGCGACCGGATGAACCGGACTAGTTTGAAGGCTGTTTTTGTAGTTAGAAACTTTGTTCAGCCTAAAATTGGCCTATTCCTATAGTGTACTAGGAAGACATGCCTATAAACTGTCTCTCAGACGAAGTAATGGAATAGACCAAAGTAGGCTAAATAAAAGCAATGTTTATCGTTTGTCAAAATAAGAGATCAACATAGCTCCTCGATTCCTAAAGATCACATTTTCGTCTTTGTCGTCTTAATCCTCAAATGGCAGTTGACTTCATTGGATAGACAAGCCTACAATAGGCTTATCCTCATGATTTCTTAATATAATAGGGCTTAATAATATTATTAATATGGTTAATAATAACAACATTAATATTAATATTAATAACAATAATAATAGCCAGGAGAGACAACACAACAAAAATGCCCAACAATAATGACCTATATCTGATAACAGCTATATACTGTATATTAGGCCTAGATTAGGAAATGAATTACGAAAGAAATAAACGTACAAAATAGCATAGCCTTTCTATTGAATAGCCTCGTCATGTAGACCTACATCCTTGAAAAATGACGTAAAAGTGGGCCCTACAAGTCCTTATAAGAGCTTAGGTTTTGTAAAATGGCATTTTTTTTGTTTTTGCTTTCACTGTAGCCTACAACATGTATTGGAAACGAATCGTTTGACTTCTCAGAGATAACAAGACAAAAAAATAGGGGTCCATTCAAATTTCATCAAATGACCCACATATCGACGTGCCTCTATGCAAACGCACCGCGGCCCCCATTATGGCAAAATTAATAGATTACTGTGACATTATTTCTCTGCCTCGTATCGATCCGCCAACGTGCCGCAGCACGTGGCCTCAACACGGGGCCAGGGTTCACTTTCAGCAGCAGCATGGCCTCGCCATTTTTATTTATTTTTTTCCGCCAAGCCATATGACCTTGATCTGCGCGCGCAAATCGAAGAAAAAACAAATAGCCTCGACCACTCGATAATTGTTCCCCTTTTTTTTAGTGCTGCTTATTCATGTTAAGCATCCTATTGGCTGGCACTGGGGGGGGGGGGGGGGGGGGGGGGGGGGTAAATGTAGTTAGGCCTATACGTGACCGCGACCGCGACGAGAACCGCAGCATATTACATCAAATTTGGGAAAGTGGAGTGGGTGATTATAAATCCACTCAATTCCCTATGTGTAGTGCGGATGCGGAGCCACCACTACCACCAACATATCAGGCCTGGTGTGAGTGCCTTGCTCAACGCCGTGGACGCAGGAGCTCCTATCTCAGCAGCTGGACGTTGTGCGCAAGTGCATTGGGACAGGTTGGCACGCACTATAACCAACGGGGGTGATAGGGCCACCTTTGACCCGATAACGTCAAACAACAACAACAACCCCAAAAAACAATGCGTAAGACAAACAGGATCGATGCACGATCCCCCCCCCGCATCCCCCCCCCCATTGCAATTGATGCCTATAAACACTTAGGGGGGGGGGGGGGGATTTGCACAACAACCTCTCCTTGACAACGACTGGAGAGAGAGGGAGATCTTCTTTATCCCAACTCGTTGGCGCCGCTGATTGAATGAGAGCATCAGATTTTCATCCAACTTCTATTAAGTGAAACATAGGTTGCGGGGCACCGTCTGATTGGAACAGTTTAAATTTTAATTGTGTTTTTAATTTGACATATAGTTGCTGTGAAGAATGACAGTGAAACGCCGAGGGGCGGTCGATTTTCTTAATTTCTCCCCAAGGAATTGATGAGTCTATCAGGGCAGTAGATTGGAAAGCCATTAAAACTCAATGGTTAGGTTGTTAATTGGAACTTGATGGATAGGAGCCCTTGGAAAGGCTATACTGATCCAATCTTCTTGACTTTCTGTTTTCCAATAAATTACCCAGTTCATTTCCACACTCAGATTACATAAATTGTACACCTCCAGGGCCTGCGCGCTCTGCTCGCGCTTAAAACTCCGACTCGATCTCTTTCTCGCTCTTGCTATTTCTCTCTGCCACACACACACACACACACACACACACACACACACACACACACACACACACACACTACACTACAATACACACACACGCAATACACACACACACTATACACAAAACACACACACACACACACACAGGAGGGCGCGGTGGAAAATGCGTAGGCCCGGCTTTCTTGAATGAAAATCGAAACATAATCAACGTTTATACTTAGAAAATTTATTGATATAATTTTCTCTGGTAATTTCCTTATTCTAGAGCTGGACACGTCATATATCATAATACACGCGTGTATAGAGGGTCCTTTGCGTGATATTTATCGAAGCTTGATTCCCGGATCAAAGCTGCACATAACTTCATCTGTCTTCTCCCAGACCTTCGCCCTGGTAAAGATCTTGTTCTGTTATTGCGGTAGATCTGCCAAACACCGGGTATGGGCCTATCAATGTGATGAAGCACGGTCTTAGGCCCCCTTATATATATATACTTTGCCCGTTTACCGCCGTTCCCCCCAAATGCGAGTGAGTGATTCAGAGTGGGGAAAAAAAACCATGTGTGGAAAAACGTGGTGGACATAGAAAGGAGCATTTCCATGGTAATATGGGAAATCTTGCCGGACCCAAATCGCCATAAAGGCTGCATGGCTGAAAACAAACCAGGTACAATAATAGTCCGATATCTCAGTTGTGTTTGCAGCTCAAAACACAATGTTGAGTAATTTAACTCTAACAAAAAAGGGGAGGCTGGCAGAGGTGGGGGCTATTGACAAAAGCCTTTGTTTAAAAAGTGCGGAATATAAAATACCCCCATTTAACTGTCATTGCGGATTTCACGCCATGGCCATCATAAATCCAGCACGCGTCGCAGACTGGCCCCATAATATATATATATATATATATATATATATATATATATATATATATATATATATATATATATATATATATATATATATATATATATGTGTATATATATATATATATATATGTGTATATATATATATATATATACACCCCCTTTAAATGGGGTCTCAATGGGCACATGTTGCTTATTTGACAGCTGCTTGCCCAAATGTATCAGCAACTCTTATATACGCGAAATAAGTGATCACTAACAATTGCGTCATGGCGGTCATTGTCGTCGTCGTCGATGTTGATCAGCGTTGTCAACTTCCTCATTCATGTCAGGTCTATTGGAGAGAGAGAAAAAATGGGGGATAGGTGTCATTATCCCCTTATAATGTGCTCACTTGCGTGCTAGCGACTGAGAAGGGTACTGACACCATGATGATTAAAGCTGACCATTTGTAATGTGTCTCAGGTCCCTTGGAAAGCTGTAAAGTGGGAAAATGCGGTCGAACCGCCAAGCCGGACCCCGCAGCTGTCCTGGCACACGTAACTATAGGGAGGGAAGGGGAGGGGTGGGGGAGGTAGGTTATGATGGGAACCCTGACCCCCCCCCCCCCCCGCCCCAACACACAAACACCCCCCCCCCCCCCCCCCACACACACACACACACACACACACACACACACACACACACACACACACACACACACACACACACACACGCCTCCAATCAATTAGTCAATCAATTAACCAGCCTCCAATCCAAGCAGCATCACAAGGCAGATTAGGTCACTAATGATCAAATTAATTCTTAAACGCATGGACACGGAATGAGTTTATTATTTTCGGGAAAAGGAGTTGTTAGGCTATTGTGTTCGTTCCCAGAGTGAATGCCGGATGACCCCGGCAAATTTACCATAACAGAATAAACGTGTAAGACATTTAGATGGATGAGGTCATCCTCTAATTGACAGGTTAGTCATATGTAGTTAGGTTCAACGTGAGTGGACGATTTGAATAAACCATATGACTTGGTTTCCGGAACAAGCATTCTATCAAAATGATGTTTTATTTAATATTAAAAAGCTATAGGCGTAGCCTTTTTCCTCCAAAAATATTAATTGTACGCCGCTTCTATTTAAAGGGCACCGACTAAATCAAAACATAGTCATTTTATTACACATAGCAATCAGAATACAATTTATGATGCGCAAAAATGGTGTCGGATCCAAAGGAAAAAAATGAAAACCATTGCGGTCCAAAACAGGAGTAATGTCATACTTCAGTATTAATGTGCGTCAAGACGCGTGCGACTGAACTGGCTGAAAAAAACGATTATATATATAAAAAAAAAAACTATTTTAACTAGATGTTTTATTTTGTACATTTAAAAATGTCAAATTGATCACAAAAAAACAAAAACATAGTATATTGTCACCTTCAAAGGCAGAAAGCTGTTAGATGGTGAATTCGTCCTATAGGAACTTTCCTCATCCTATCCTCGGACCTTGACAAGACTTTGAATTTTGCGGGCTTAGTTTAGCGTGTGATTGGCCCGCCAGCAGCTTACCTACATGCAAATGAGGTAACGCAACAATACCTCCTATGCTCCAGAGCTGGTGGAGGTGGATCAAGAATACACTTATGGTTGAGCTCCCAGAAAAACAACTCGACTTGCCTCACTTT
Source organism: Merluccius polli (assembly GCA_030340625.1). Taxonomy (NCBI): domain Eukaryota; kingdom Metazoa; phylum Chordata; class Actinopteri; order Gadiformes; family Merlucciidae; genus Merluccius; species Merluccius polli. The sequence goes on from JAOPHQ010002923.1 coordinate 62,061, forward strand.
AATACCATCGCCGCGTATCTTTTTTTTTCTTTATAAAGGCAGCGCATTTTTACGCATCCGATGCAGCGGCGCTACAGAAACCGCTCCTAACGACCGCAGTGCGCCGCAGATAAACCCCGATTTAAGCCCGGTGACTCGGTCTGGTATGAGGAGGCGAGGATGAGCAGCACAGAGGACAGCGGAAACAAGTGCTCTTCGGGGCCGATTTCCAGCTTCACCATCCAGTCTATTTTGGGCAACAAGACCGCGTCCGAGTCGCCGCGCACCGCCGGGACCAAGGACCTCTCCAAGGGGCTGGCGCCGCCGCCGCGGAGGCGCTCCCTGTCCGTCTCCTCGGAGGACGAGTGCAGCGGCGGGGAGGACTCCGCGGACTGTTTTTGCTCGGATACCGGCCACAGTGAGCCATGCACTCAGCACAAAGCACACAACTTCTCCTGTTTAGGTAAGCATCGTTGTTTAAATTTAAAAAAATAAAGAAAAAAAGAATTAAAAAAAAGTTATTGTTATAATTTGCATGCGTAAAAATGGGTTTGCGTTGGGGGTTTTCGCCCATAGAGGAACCTCCAGAAACAACAGTGGAAACATCTCACTATAGGGGAAGGAGAGATATTGTAGTAGGACTTATTATTTCTCCATATCAATTTTATAGGCTAGCCTATGTATTATGATTTTTTTGTAGGCTAAACTGATTGAGAAGATGTGCCACACATTCTGAAATGAACAATAATAATAAGTGTACATAAATATACGACAAAGCAGTTTCCAGCTGTCTTGTGTTTAAAAACTGGTCGGTTCTCTTTCAAGTTTGAAACTGTTTTACAAATATATATATGTTTTATTTGTACGTGTTATGTGCTTTGATGTGCCACCGATCCACTTGATTTTATGTGTATCATCGCTGCAGCAGTGAAGAGTGAAGAGGTCACACAATTAGCCCCTTTGTTTCCTCTCGTATCCCATTTAATTGAGTCGGCTAATTGATTAAACATGTTTTCAAAATGACTCCACTAGTCTACATGTCGTCTGAAATGAGTGGTAAAAAAAATAGCCCGCATGCTTTGATTAATAGGCTCATGGCCACCAAGCATACTTAAATTAAATTGTTTATTTTAAAAAGGCTTTTAGCGGTCGATTTAACAAGTCAGAGATCATTGTGAATAATCACATAATGTAGAACATATTTTGTCTTTGCGCGTGGGAGTGCGTGCGTGCGTGTGCACGCGCGTGCGTGCGTGTGCTCGCGCGTGTGTGTGTGATGTAAAAAATGCATCCATTTTTTTTTTTAACAAATGAATAACCTGCACAACATGCCATGCTGATCCAATTCCAACTATTGCTATTGTCTGGTCCACTGTAGGCCTATCCTATATGGACCTGTCGCTGTAAGTGAGCCAGTATATTTTCGTTTATATATCTTTAAAAAAAAAACTAAAAAAATCCCCAACCACCCTTGATCCTGACGCGGTCCTGCTCCATCTCCCCTGTCCAGGTGCGCCCAGCAGACTGCTCTCCGTGGGGGGCGACGGCGCCGCTCGGCGGCCGCATCACCACCACCACCACCTGTCCACCCAGGACCCGCTGCAGGATTACAAGGAGGAGCGGGACAGACCGTGCCGCCAACTGTCGCCCCTGTCCGAGGAGCGGCAGCAGGCGGACGGCGGCGACAAGCAGGGCGGCGGCGGCGGCAACGCGGCCAAAAAGAAGACGCGCACGGTGTTCTCGCGCAGCCAGGTGTACCAGCTGGAGTCTACCTTCGACATGAAGCGCTACCTGAGCAGCTCGGAGCGCGCGTGCCTGGCCTCCAGCCTGCAGCTGACGGAGACGCAGGTGAAGACGTGGTTCCAGAACCGCAGGAACAAGTGGAAGCGGCAGCTGTCCGCGGAGCTGGAGGCGGCCAACATGGCGCACGCCTCCGCACAGACTCTGGTCGGGATGCCGCTGGTTTTCCGAGATAACTCCTTGCTGCGGGTGCCGGTGCCGAGGTCCATCGCCTTCCCGACGCCCCTCTATTATCCCGGGAGCAACCTGCCGGCGTTGCCCTTATACAATCTATACAATAAGATTGAATACTGACTGGGAGCACTGGAAAAACAAAATAAACATTAAACCAGTCGACACACACAAAAAAAAACGAACAAAAAAAAATTGATACACGACATAACTCTTATACACATCTTGACATATCCCTTATGTAGGCCTATATTATATCACTTTAATTGTTGAGGATATTCTTATAATGCTACGACTGTGTGTCACACAAGAAGCAACGCGCTTGCCTATGTATAAAATACACCATGTGTATAATTAGAATTATAATGGTTTTGTATTTTATTTTATTTTCCTGCTTCCCCTTTACTTAATTAATAGGATTTTATAACGTGAGTAACGTATTCATATCACTATAAGGGAACATGGATTGGACGTTATACCAAAAAAAACAATATCTGAATGTATTTAACAGCTTTATCTATATTTACATATGATTGGTTGGTCATCAGATAACAAAAACTGTCAGTCACAAAATTAAAATGACAAGAGTTTATTGTTACCTATGCTTCCATGTGGGCAAAACCCAATGTTTTTACTGTAATTTAGAACTTCAAAATAATCTTCTCATTCAATAAATTTTCTATATCAGTTACACGCTGCTTGCTTGTTTTTTTATTTAGCATCCTGAATATGTTTCATTTTGAAAATGTTATTTCATATGCTCTAATTTACAAGTAAGGACTTTTATCCAATTTTCAATGCTGACATTTCCTTTAACAAGCGACGGTACTTCAGGCAATTATATATAGCAGGCGATGCTTTTAGAGTGGCAGAAGAGGATATTTCTGGCCTCAAGCAACCCAGTCATTTGAAGACTACTGAAGTGCAATCCGCCGCCGACCAAACACAAACTAGAAGTAAGTAACTAGCAATGAGGAACCACAGACAGTATTGTGACAGTAACATGACTGCTAACTTAGCGTTTCAAAAGCACATGTCCCTGGCACACATACACACATATTAAAACATGGTCATTGTTTTAATCACATGGTTCTAGTTTGAACTTGGATACCAATCTGTCTATTTTTCTACATTTCCAAGACCTATAAGGCCTACCTTTCAGACATAAAGTGATAACCACACCTAACTGGACCCCTGGGTATTGTGAGATCAAGTTCTGTTCTGTAACTTCAATCCACCACAGTATGTCTGCAAATAAAGAAATAATAATTACCATTATTTTAAAACTATTTATAAAAACACGGATTACAGCACCTGAACGGCCCAGGTAATTACGGTGTGACACAGAGTGAACTAAAACCCTTCGCCATGATGGAGAAATAATAATGAACAGCATGGCGGGCCCACTGTGCCCCTGCAGGATTTTGCAGTCATTTGAAGTCTGCACATATCAGGCTCTCAAGCACCCGGCCTTGCAAGTGGAGACCCAGTAAAGAGGCACATGGTCAAAGTTCAACACTCTTGTCAGCATTTTGTGAAAGCAATAGAGTACGAAGTTATTTAAAAAAGATATAGACTTCAACATTTGGGCAATTATTCATCAATAATGTATTTTTTTTTTGGAACCTGGTCATTTCAATTAAAAACAAAAAATGGAAACACAACTTAGTCGATGCAGTCAGCATTTCAAATCCATATGAGCATGATTAGCTACAGTCAAATGCATGTATGCACTTACATGCATATTATATACACACTCAATCTCTCTCCCCCCCCCCCCCCTCCCTCCCTCTGTTACACAAACACACACACACACACACACACATACACGCCAACAGAAACCCCTGTGTGTGCTTGTGTGTGTGTGTGTGTGTGTGTGTGTGTGTGTGCGTGTGTGTGTGTGTGTGTGTGTGTGTGTGTGTGTGCGCTTGTGTGTGTGCATGTGCGTGTGTGTGTGCGCCTGTGGACACCCAGACATATGCCAGCTTTCCTTGGCCGTCACATCATGTACAATGGATCTACCACCACCTCCATCCACGCTATCGCTGCGCTAATGGCCACATTACCTATAGCAGAGTCACAGCTATAGCGCCAGATTATGCCTGACCCAATTTCTGCACCAGCTGCTCTGGTGTTCTGGGAAAATGGAAAAGCGTTAGACAACAGTAGCAGTGATTTATGGGTCACTCTGGCGGGAGAGGTGAGGTGGTGCAGGAGGAGGAGGATGAAATTGTGACAGATAAGAGAGTGAAGAAGAATGCATGAGGAAGATGGAGGGATGGAGGGATGGGAGGGATGGGGGGTATTATGAAACAGTTATGAAAAGGAGCAATAGCTTCCTGTGAATGAAGCTGTTTATTAGTTCCCCCACCGGTCATTATGTCATCAGGTGTGACAGCAAAAACGCCATTCGCCTGAATTGATATTTGCACCCCTGCTGGCTTCTGGGAAATCTGCATGACCTGTCACCTACAAAGCTGTTTGATTTGCTGGCACATGATAGAGAGACAGATAAAATAGGGAGAGAGAGCGAGGGATGGGAGGGATGGGGGAGAGGGGGGGGGGGGGGGAAGAAAGAAGAAGAAAACAAGAATTAGAGATAGAAAAGTAGAAAGGAAGGAAGGAAGGAAGCAAGGAAGGTGAGACGGTGAAAGATGGAGAGAAGAGGTCGGAGTATGTCACTATGTATCATCGTCCGTGTGTCAGGTGTGAATTACACATTTTAATAGCGCGGCAATGAAAATGATTTGGAGAGGTTTAGCCGGTGAAGAGACAGCGCAAAAAAAGGCAAAAGGCGGTGATGAAGATTTGTTGAGACGCCGTGTTGTGCCTCAGGATTCATCAGACTTGGCCGGGTTGAGGTGAGAGGCAAGTGTAATTCACTTTGCGTGTAATTTATGATAAGAGACGTGGAGGGTCTGCAGGAGGAGAGGAGGGGAGAGAGAGAGAGAGAGGAGGAGGAAGAAAACAGAAAGCATCGTGCAAAAATCATTATCCGGACATTTCTTAATGTTATTTACGGCAGATGGATCACGCTTATGGACGGCAGTACAGTGGTGCACACTGTTAAATACAATTGTTTGCTGAAGTCAACCTGTGAAAACATATTTGCATTCAAATTCAACTGTAAAAAAAAAAAAAAAATACACGTATGCATCACATTTCCCGTCTAACATACAAGGATGAAAGATATTCATCATTCATCTTCTTTTTTTTTTTTTTTTAACCAATAACAGACTCTATTTCTGGAGCTATATTTTTGCTCATATGTTTACAGGCATTTGAATTCAAATGGTCTATCGTGTGCATTTTTTTTCTCCTGTATTGCACACTGGAAAGGCTATGAAACACAACACCCCCCCCCCCCCCCCCCCCCCCAGCCCTGAGTCTGCCTCAAGAAAAGAGTTTTCCAAAAACGATCGCAATGCATTAAGCCAGACAACTCTGAGGAGCTGTTTTGCTCCCTAAATGAATTTGCTCAGCAGATATAACGAGGTTCGGCGAGGCAGGCCCTGTCATCCGCCAGCCTTTAACCAGCTCTTGTATTTATGGGCAAATGGTTAAAAAAAAAAAGATGTGGGGGGGGGGGGGGGGGACCTTGGACCACCAGAAGTGATTTTTTTTTTTTCACGATTCTGTTTTATATCAACTGGAAATGAAGGAGCTGAAGGGAAATTGTGTTCACATCCACCCCCCCCCACCCCATCCCTTGCCCCACCACCACCACCACCACCACCACTACCTCCCCCCTAGCTCCATACAAATACATGTTAACAAGACAGAAGCCTATGCAACGTGTATACAAATATGTCCGAGATTTCACACACAGCAAATATTTGATATACTTACAGGAGCTGCTAAAACAGCATTAGCAGTCCATTAAAGACACAGGAGAGGAACAAAGTGATGATGTATCTTTTAGGGTTATTTCCTGGTTATTTAGTCCAAGAGAGAATATGTCCCCCCCACAAAATATTTTATCTAAAACAAAAAAAAAGAGATGACCTGAGACCTGTCTTCCCCTCATTTAATAATGAAGCGGCTACCTTTTTGTCCGTTGTATTCATCCATGTTCTTAAGACTTAACATGTAAATGTATAAAAGTGCTTTTTTAGGCACTTTATTGGTATTAAACAAAGTTCAGTATATGGATGCAAAACGCAGAAAGGGAGATTGCCTATTACTCTAGAGATGAGGCCATTAGCATTACCTTTAACACTATAATGGATTTGATGTACAATTTTCCACTCTCCATTTTGTATTTGTAAGGATAATAGATGGATTATCTTGGAGACTTCTCACTGCATAGGGGGCCACACTGGGAGCTCTGCAACAATTGTTTCCAGACCCACCCCCATCCTAAGACCCCTCTCAGAGAGAGAGAGAGAGAGAGAGAGAGAGAGAGAGAGGGGGGCAGGCAAAGATAAAGCAAGTCATTATTCTATTAAAGACCTATAATTTTTATAATGTGACTTGCAGCGGTCGGCAGAAGTAGCAGGCAGCTTCCTCAATATCCTGGACATTATTTGCTCGTTTAGTTAAATGATGTTTCTAATTCTCTCATAATTACATGTAATGAGGCTGTCTCTCCCGTTTTGTTGCAGCTTCGTCTTAATACAGCATGGCATGCTTTCTTTTTTTTTCTTAAAGGGGTAATTACCTCTCATGAGGCCAGGGAGCGAGGCTGGGGTTTGTTGTACGCTGCACACACGGCAAATTGACTTGTTTCCTGTCATCTTGTCTTCCCGCAAATTGGTAAATTAAGTTTCTCGGGCCGAGCATTAGAAAGGTTTCTTCTTCATCCCGAGACAACCCGTATCTGGGTCAACCCCCCCCCCCCCACACACACACACACACACACACAAACCCCTAGAATGATTACATTCTCAACTTTTAGTCTATCATAACCCTTGTTAGTTAAAACGAAACACAACTCCAACCCCGAGCAAAATAATAAGCATGTAACAACAAGAGTTATGTATTTCATAACTGTGCACATGCACAGCAATAGTGAGAGTTGTCACGTCATGGTATCGACAAAAACTATATATCATATGGAAGGTGAGATGCCGCTGATTCCAACAGTCCAAACCAAATCACTCTGACCAAACTTGCCAAACTAGAGGCCTGTCTTACCTGTCTGACTGTCTTACCTTCGTATTTGCCATTTTTGCATTGGTTTGCATTGGATGTATTACTTCACTATACTTCACTTTGTTGACGTCAAATCTTGACCCAGGTACTCATCAGATGTTGTGCTATGGCGCTGTAGTGCTATGGCGCTGTAGTGCTATAGGGCTACCGACTGATCATTCACCGGGTGGTATTCACTAACGTGACCAGATTTCTGAAATTAGAAACATTACATACAACTACATTGTAGTTTGGCAGTCCATAATAGCTGATGTTATTATTCCTGAAATGACAAAAGGGGACATATTTACATGTTGCCTTTTCTTATCATGGTAAATGTAGTAGTCTACTGTAGTAAAAGATTGGGTAGTACATGCCCAATGGTTTACTATGATGTAGTTAGTAGCTACTCCAATAGGGAGTCGTTTTATATGCAGTCGCGCCTGCTTATGGTATAAAGTCGATAGATAGACCCCAAGGTCGCATCACAGCCTATCCGATAGACATGAGACCAATTACAAACTGTCTCGAAATTCATATTTATCAGCAAGCTAGCACCTTTGCCATTTCAAAATCTATTAATATATTTTAAAAATCCTTTTTTTTTTTTTTAAACAGGGACATTTCCGGGCAGCTCCAGTCGGGGACAGGTCACCAGAAACGTGGACTGTCCCTGGAAAACACATAGTGGACATCTGGTCACCCTAGTATTCACTCTAAATCCATTTTAGCTTTATTCACTCTGACCCAGTAGCATCCACATTGATTATTTCACTTGCACAATAATCTCATAGGTGTTGTCTTCGTTTTGGTAACAAGATTACACATTATAGCCCTTGAAGTTGTGGAGATATCATCTATTTACTTTTAGAGTATATGTTATTTTCGGCAAAAACCCGAGAAAGAGGCTGAGCGTGATAAAGAGGTTAAGTCTGCTTTCTCGGCTGTCCCGAGTAATGGGTTACACTGACACAGAGAGCGGTCTGGCTCTGTATGTGTGTGTGTCTGTGTGTGTATGTGTGTAAATCGCTTATTGTAAGTCACTTTGGACAAACGTGTCTGCTAAATGCCCTGAATGTAAATGTATGTGTGTGGCTTTGTGTGTGTGTGTGTATGTGTGTGCGTGCATTGAAAGAGTACTGCAATCTAAAGGAACTGACAGGAATCAGTTCTGACTTCTTGCTCTAATCGTAAAGCAGAATTCTCAATTTAAATTCCATTGACCTTTTTTAGTTTAATTGAAATCCAAGCAATTCTCTGTAAGAAATTAATCACAGTTTAATTTAAGTTTTACCAACCAAATGCCCTTTAACAGTTAATGACCATATATATCCTTTTATATATATATTTATATCCCTTTTTATGCTTTGTGGTCTACTCCATTGTCTCGGAAATCCTTGAGGTTGTCCACTGTTCTCAGAGATAATTGATATTTGATAATTGACAGCTGGTATAATTGTTGAGAATTGACCAATATTGTACAATAAACTGAAACAAAAAGCTATCATCACAAAATCAAACCAACAAAAACCAACCAATAACCAAATTAAAAACAACAACAACCCCTAAACAACCATGAATCCAAAGGCCCGCCATATGGTAGGTTCCTCCAGCAATGGCGGCTATGCCCCCCCCCCCCCCCCCCCCCCCAGCCCCATCCAGCGGTAGCTCCACTGCCCATCGTGTTGTCTCTAAATGGCCCAGCTGCCACTCCTCGACCGCAGCCGTAACAGCCGTGTCTGAGGGTTTTTTATTTCTAAGTGCTGATGTGTCGCAGACAGTTTGGCTCTGTGAGGGCTTGTTACGCCGATTAAAGAGGGGATGGAGTGCTCCCGCAGGGGAGGGGGGGGGGGGGGGGTGGCAGCCATGTACATTTACCCCCCCGACCACAAAAGGGTCTAACGCTTACGCCCCGGTGCTGACATGACCTTCACAACAAGGTCCCCGCGATGCCTTATAGCGGATGTGCCTGGAAGCGTCTGGGAGCAGGGCTAGCAGGGAGGACGGACTGGAAGGAATCAGAAATCAATCTTTTATATATTTTCTCGGGTCGAGGGTGGGGTTGGGGTTGGGGTTGGGGGTTGGGGGGGGGGGGGGGGTTGCTGCTGGGTTGAGGCGGTTGGCTGGGTGATCTTGATGAGGGAAATCTTGGAAACCATATTTTTTATTTTTTTTATTTATTTTTTTGGTTTGGAAGTAAGACTTTGTTATTTTTTGTTTGTCAAACATGATGTATCATGCCTTACTTCAATCAAAGCCCCTGACATGGGAAATAATTGGAATCCATTCCGTACAAGGAAAAGAAAGGAAGAAAGAAAAGAAAGACAAATATCGCTGTGTATTGTTTTTTTTGTTTTTTTTCAAGAACCCCGCCTGTTCCTGAAGTGGGGCCTCTTGTTTGTACAGAGGCTGCAGATATTTGTTATGAGATTTGATAGCAGAGGGGAGGGGGGGGGGGGGGGGGGGCTCCTTTTTTTCTGATACGTAGGGGCCGGGGGTCTCTTTGTGAGGACCAAGTGGTCTCTTTTCAGCTCCGGGTTGGGGGTGGTGGGGGTGTGTGTATGTGTGTGTGTGTGTGTGTGTGCATGTGTGTGTGTTGTATAGAGAAATGATCTGTCACTTCACCACCGAGACTGACTGCTGACCACATAGCCTGCAGCGCAGCAACGGGGGTGAGGCCCGGGTGGGGGTGTGTGGGTGTGTGGGTGTGTGGGGTGGGGTGGGGGGAAACACACAATGTGAGAGGCACACTATCACCTGACAGCTAATTAGGGATCACTCCCCTGGAAGGCAATACATTGTCTTTGAGGAGGCGAGAGGAAGAAAAGCGAGAGGTCAGGGAAACCTATGTGAAGTGTCAGTCAAAGCCACAAGACACCTGCAGTTTCAATACCCTTGGACCCTCCTCCTCCGCACGCACACATGACAAAAAACTGCCAAATATGTTGATTTGCCGTCGCATTGTGTTGCGTCGAGTCTCTCTCTCTCTCTCTCAGAAAGGCTTCCCCCCCTCCGCCCCCCTTTTCAAGAAGGTACCACGCCGAGTTGGTCATACACTGTCAATTAACATCTCGTGATTAGTCGCGGATGACAAAGAGGCGAGCGGGTCTTGATTTTTAATTGCCTGCGCTGCTCTATGGTCTTATCTCCCCCAGTTGGAATAAGCACTGAATGTGGATTCTCAATTGTCAACATGTATGCAGTTCTTGTAGTAGTCAATGTCATTTTTTTTTTTTAATCTATCAATGCCAATCGTGCCATTGTTAAATACATGTGAGTAAGTGAGTTTCCGTTGAGAATGTGTACGATGTACGTACACAGCCGATATATGTGAGTCTTTAGCGTATATGGGAGGCCAGGGACTTCTTAGAAAACACATTTGTAACCATTAGTTGAGTGTAAGGTTTCATGCGCCGAGTGCATCCTCTGTGCTGGTGTCAGAGTCTCTGCGCTGCTTTACGGCAAGCTCTACCCTTTTCCCTCTCTCTCTCTGTAGCTCTCTCTCTCTCTCTGTAGCTCTCTCTCTCTCTCTCCCCTCTCTCCCCCTTTCTCCCCCCCTTGCTTTCTCTCTGTCTCTGTTTCTCTCACTCTTTCTCTCTCTCTCTCGCTCCCCCCCCCCCACCCCCTCTCTCTCTCTCTCCCTCTCTCCCCCCCTGCTCGCCTGGACGACCAGGAGGGACAGTGATGAGATGGGGAGGATGGAAGGGTGATGGTGGGGGGGGGGGGGGGGGCTATTGGAGCCTGGGCGTCCCACCGACAATGCATCACGGGGCAGGCAGGGTGTAACCCGAGCACCCCCTCTGGCCCTAGTGTGGCCTGCCACAGCGCACTCCCTCCCAGACCCTCGTTACAACCCCCCCCCCCCCCCCCCCCCCACACACACACACACCCTAACCCCCCCAAGATACTCTAAGAGAGATTTGGTCAGCGGGAAAACAGCTCTTCAAAAGAAACCGTTGTGACATTAGAAAGTCATTAGCCGGGCCCGGGGGCCAAAGATCCCCTGACCTGGCTAATTCTGCTCACCTCCACCATCCGTCTGTACCGGCGAGGCGTGGGGTCCGTCCGTGTTTGTAGGGGGTGTTTGGGTATTTTGGCAATAGGCATTCCCATGGTTGCGCAGGTGAAACAGCACCTGGAGGGGCACGGGAAAAGGTGGCTGCTAATGAGGAACGGCGCGCAGGTGGATTAGCATCAAGGTGCTCAGGTCTGCCACTGCGCCCTTTCTCATGCCGGCCCCAGACGTACGGCTCTCTTTGATTCCCACTCTCTTGTTATATACCTGCTATGTATACCTACATATATTACAATTATATACGTTATATATGCATCATATATATATGTCATTATCAACATGAATATATACATATATTACAATTATATATAATAAATATATATGGAATTATCAACACGAATATACTGTATATATATATTACATAATGTACAATTAGATATGTATGCCAATATTATTATTTATTTAAATGTTATGATTTTATTATTAATTAATAATGATATGTTATAATTATATATCTAAAATATATCTAAAAATATCTATTTAGAGAGAGAGAGAGCGAGAGAGAGAGAGAGAGAGAGAGAGAGAGAGAGAGTAAGATAGAGAGAGAGAAGGAAAGGGAAAGGGAGAATGAGAGTGTCAGAACAATTGATCTATCAATCTAATCAAACTTATCAATCTAGAGAAACCTTTCTTTTTTTTTTTAGCACCTGGCCACCTGTTCTGTGTAGCCTGCAGGGCCCTCTGAGTGAACACAACCTTCGCTCCCACAATTAGACAATACAAATGTGATTGGGGGGGGAGTCAGGGTGGGGCTGCAGAATCTAGTTAGAACTATATACGTGCTGGAGGGTGGGACTCGACACCGCCTGCCCTGTCCTCTTGTGTCACTGGTGCGCCAAGATCTACTGTAGCCTGCAGCGTGACAGCAGCACTACACACACACACACACACACACACACACACACACATACACTGTAGAGCCCTAACCCCACCAGCGGGAACCTGCTGGGAGTCTCACTTAAAACACACACACACACTCACACACACAAACATACACACATAGGCGCACACACACACACACACACACACACACACACATACATTGTAGAGCCCTAACCCCACCAGCGGGAACCTGCTGGGAGTCTCACTTAAAACACACACACTAGCACACACAAACATACACACATAGGCGCACACACACACACACACACACACACACACACACACACACACACACACACACACACACACACACACACACACATACAGGATATGCAGGGAAACAGTTGGGTTTACATAATACAATGTAAATATTATAGAGGAGACTATACAATTGATCAAGGTGGATATTGTTTTGTACACACTTTTGTAGATATACATCCATATAGAGGGAACTAGGTAAATATGGATACAAGTTTAAAGTTTAATAACATTTTGTGTGTGTGTGTGTGTGTGTGTCAGAACAGAGAAGAACCGATCACATGACATGACGTGGCATAGGTTGTCAAAGTGTCTCTAATAAATAATAACTTGCTTATATGCATTCCATACCTCCAATGAAATCAAATACAAATAAAATAATTGAAAAAAAAGAAACGTATTAAAAGCTGCTCCGTGAACATCCTGCATCCTAGTCACAGTCGAGGGAGAAGGGAGAACATCATACACTTGTAAGCCCAGTGAGAGACAGAAATGTCACTGAGCTATTGGCCAATTAGGAAGTGGTCCATCATGTCGGGTCTATTCGCAAAGGAATGGCTTAACCCTGGGGGGTTCAAAGGTGGGGATCAAAGGGCTGTCTCCCACGGGACTGCATGGAGAGCCTTCCAGAAACGCTGATCCCAAGCTTTTGTAAAGGAATCTTCTAATTACAATAAATCTCCACTGCGAGCTAAAGACAGGGTGCCAGGTACAGTGGCTATACGATAGCCATATAGCTCAGGGCCCCCCTCTGCAGCCTATAGATGTGTGGATGGAAGACTGATAGGAGATAGTGGTTGCCACCAGGCTCGTGGCCTTTCATTTGATCAGGTCACAAACCTCAAAGAGTGATCCAGGCTTTAGCAGCTCAGGCTGACCACTGTCTATGAGCTTGTTTAGCCTCTGGTGTGTAACAAGGTCTTTGACCTTGCACACAGATTAGTATCAGTATCATTTTTACTACTGGATTTAACTCTCCTATTCTTAGCCCTTCTTTTCTCGCATTGGGTGGCTCTCTCACAAAGGACTGCTGTGATTGAGCTCTTCTAAATGGATTGAGTTCAGTTAAGATCGTATGGTCAAGCCTAACATTCAAGCATTTTCGATCCTCCATAACAAGTACATTGCTTTGTACCGTTATTGTGACCGTTTTTGAATACTTTGCCTTTGATAAGATACATAATAAAAACAGATACAACTTTTTTTTTTTTTTTGTCTTCCAGATCTTTTGGGAATCATTATTTGATTCCCCTTGCGCCCTCTCGACCGAGGATTAAACAGAAACCCCCGGAGATAACCAATGCAAGCATGTCGAAAACCAGCAACCCCATGCAGACTGGACCCAAGATAACAATGTAACTCACACTCTGGCAGCGACGCTTACCACTAAGCCAAATGCCACCCTTGAATCAGCAAAGTATTCAATTCTGGAGCACTATGGATACCAAGTGACAGATTTGACATTTCGGCTAATGGAGCATTAGTGTTCTGTGACATATGTCATTTGCAGAGTAATAATTAGTAGCTGCCAAAATGTTTAAAATCCACACGCCACTAACGCATGCTAAAATCCAAACCGATGACATTTTCTAATTGTATTTCTTTGCGCCACATTCACCATTTGTTCAATGTTGACATTTAATACATATTTCAATATTATTAAAGTTTTTTTTATTTCGAGCCTCTCAAAGAAGGAAGAACACCTCGGGAGGACCGGTGACCAGTAAACCCCATTAGGAACACACTTGCGCGCCGAAAGCGAGGAGATTTTCTTTCACGCCGGTTCAGACGAATTAGCGGTGCGTCGGAGGCCATATCTTGTGTGAGTGAAGTCACAGTATCTGTCAGAAGACAGACAGCGACGGCTGTTGGGGGTAGTGGGGGGGGGGGCAACTCCACTTTGCCTCCCTCTCTGTACCGCGACGACGCGGCGGCGGCGGTGCCTCCAACCAACGCCACATGGGGGGTGGAGGCGGAGGGGGGGGTGGGGATGGGGGGGAGATGGGGAGGATGGGGGGGGAGGTCTACCTCCAGAACAGCCCTCTTTGTTCCCGCTCTGGAGCCAGGCTGTATGACATTCTCTGTGCTTCTCACTGAGCCCTACGGATGTCCAAAGGTGGGGTGGAGGAGAGGAAGAGGAGAGGAGAGAGTAGCAGTTTGTTCTTCCTGCAATTAGCATTCACGGTTAGCTAAGCAGAACTAATGCAGCTGAATCTTTGAGTTTCGCGTTACCTGTTCCCCCCCTTACTGCCGGAGTACCTGCGGGCCAGATTAAACTGTAGCAAGACGACAAACCCCTGTGTGTGTGTGTGTGTGTTGTGCGTGTGCGTGTGTGGGGGACGGGCGCGTGCGTGTGTATCCATTACAAGCCTATTATTATTGCCTATGTTATTGGTAATTCCCTTTGAACAGCCACGACAAAACCCCGCGTATTGGTGGGGTTTAAGAAGAAAAAAACAAAAAACCCACAACACACACCCACACCGCGACAAAGCGGGACACTACCTGGGTGTGGAGAAAGTGCGAGTGATACTGTAATTTAGAAAACAAACGGAGAGCAAGAGGTTAACATCCAATCTCACACCATTGTTGGGGCCCCCGCTGACTGAAGACCCGGTAGCCAGGGGCAAATGTTTTCTCCCTTTTAAAAGTGAAATGCATCCGGACGATTGCCGTTAAATATGTCACACATAATAATGACACATAAAGAGGACATCTCCACCCGCCTCGACGCTCCTCCGTATTCCCATGACTACTCCACTTGGCCTTCCTCGGCCTGCATGACAACCATTTTTATTTATTTTTGGTTTTGGGGGGGGGTTTTGGGGGGGGGGGGGGTTCGGTTTGGGGGGGGGGGGGGCGCAACCTCCTCTGCCGCCCGCTTTTCTTCAAGCCTGCGAAAAGTTTTAAAAAAACCCCCACAACAACATGTTTGTATTGTATTGTTGTTGATTAGGTATTTTTCGGCATCTGGGTCAAGAACAGATGAAGTCATGGAGTCTATTCAAGGCGGGCGGGATGGGGAGCGGAGGGACGGAGACGCGGCATGATCTCATGGGTCTTAAGTGACAGCGAGGCACAGCCGCCCGACAGATCTTCTTCTCGCCGCGTCGCAACACAATATCACAACACGCTAAACATG